>CAXAKX010000209.1:0-63209 GCA_963969525.1 Ontholestes murinus
CTGGTTATCACAGTGCCTTTTATTGATAACTGCGGATCTATAAATCATATGGTCTGAAACAAAAATGGACTCGATTGTAATATACAGGGTGAGTTTTTTTCGATGTTCTCTATGGGGATCTCGGAAACCATAAGAGATAGAGAAACGGTTAAATGGGGAAAGAAGTCTAGATTTTCAAAACTAATAAAATTCCACTTTCAAAGTTTTCAAAAAAGTCAAGGGTAACTAGATATTTTAAAAAAATCAATTTTTTCAAATCAATATATCTCGGTTATTATAACAGATAGAAATAAACAAAGTTTTAGATAATTTTATGTAGATTAATAAAAAATAATCAGACAATTTTTATCGCCATTATTTTCCGAGATATGACGCAAACTTACATTTTTTGAAATGGAAATCATAGTTGGCTATGGCCTCATTTACAGTTTTTTTCTATCTATTATAATAACCGAGATATATTGATTTGAAAAAATTGACACTTCTTACTTTTTTCAAAATATCCAGTTACCCTTGACTTTTTTTAAAAGCTTTTAAAGTGGAATTTTATTCGTCTTGTAAATCTACACATCTTTACCCATTTAACCGTTTCTCTATCTCTTATAGTTTCCGAGATCCCCATAGAGAACATCGAAATAACTCACCCTGTATAAACTAAAATGCATGAATATTGTTGTATATTTTATTTTTTAATACATTGTCTTGGGCACAATGAAAATATTAATAATATTTTCACTTCTGGAATCTCCTTATTATTGTATTGATCAAATAATGTTTAACTAAAGTAAATATTGGTAAGCAATTAATAGTTATTTAAGGTACAAGTGTAAAAAGTGATGCTTTATTGCACGAACTGGAGTTTAAAAACACGAGCGAGGAACGAGCGAGTTTTTTTAAAGCCAGGAGTGCAATAAAGAAACTTTTTACACGTGTGCCTTACAAAATTTTATCTTCGATCGTAAACGATTTCAAAGAATATATTCTTATGAGTAATATTTTAATGTCATTTAAATAATTCAATTAATGAAAACATATTTTACCCGCAGTGCACTAATGAAAGCGTTACTTAGCAACCAGTAAACAAGTTGCACAAATGTTGGCCGCCATTATTATTTATGGAAAAAATGTTCGCTATATTGTAATCGCTTAGACTTGCATTAAATGAAATCTTCAGAGTTCTTAAATCTGCCATTTCGTTTGCATTATATATTTTATTTATAGTTTAATAGTTATTTGTATCAATTAATAAAAAATTAAGTTTTTCGTCGAAAATTTGTGCTATAATATATTCATCTGTCAAATTTGACATTTCTGTGCAATAAAAGCAGTTTGACATTACCGTGCAATAAAAACGTGAAAAAGCACTAGTGCTTTAAAAAGCCACTTTTACAATGAAAATAGTTATTTAAGGTACAAGTGTAAAAAGTGATGCTTTATTGCACGAACTGGTGTTTAAAAACACGAGCGAGGAACCATCACCATCACCATCACCATCACCATCACCATCACCATCACCATCACCATCACCATCACCATCACCATCACCATCACCATCACCATCACCATCACCATCACCATCACCATCACCATCACCATCACCATCACCATCACCATCACCATCACCATCACCATCACCATCACCATCACCATCACCATCACCATCACCATCACCATCACCATCACCATCACCATCACCATCACCATCACCATCACCATCACCATCACCATCACCATCACCATCACCATCACCATCACCATCACCATCACCATCACCATCACCATCACCATCACCATCACCATCACCATCACCATCACCATCACCATCACCATCACCATCACCATCACCATCACCATCACCATCACCATCACCATCACCATCACCATCACCATCACCATCACCATCACCATCACCATCACCATCACCATCACCATCACCATCACCATCACCATCACCATCACCATCACCATCACCATCACCATCACCATCACCATCACCATCACCATCACCATCACCATCACCATCACAAATGTCGGCCGCCATTATTATTTATGGAAAAAATGTTCGCTTTATTATAATCGCTTCGACTTGCATTAAATGAAATCTCCAGAGTTCTTAAATCTGCCTCTTGGTTTGTATTATATATTTTATTTATAGTTTATTAGTTATTTGTATCAATTAATAAAAAATTAAGTTTTTCGTCGAAATATATTCATCTGTCAAATTTGACATTTCTGTGCAGCAAAAATAGTTTGACATTACCGGGCAATAAAAACGTAAAAAAGCACTAGTACTTTAAAAAGCCACTTTTACAATGAAAAATGATGCAAAAAGCGTCTACTTTCTGTACGATCGTAGATAAATGATGCAAAAAGCGTCTACTTTCTGTACGATCGTAGATAATAGTTATTTATGTACCTAGTCAGTAAAGTGATACTTTATTGAACGAGTCTGAGATTATGAGCCGAGTGAGCGAAGCGAACGAGGCGAGTAACAGGCGAGTTCAATAAAGACACTTTACTGACGTGGTGCATACAAACTTTTATCGCCAACCGTAAACATTTATAATTTAAAAAAATTAACATATCAAACTTGTCACATTTTATTATGACAAAATAAACTAAACATAAACATTCATATCAAATTTGTTTTGAAAAGTTTGCATAAATTACCTTCATCATCAAGTAGATTTCATCCGGTGCACTTGGTAAAAATCTTCCTTTTTGTTTTCTTCCACTATTTTTTAATAAATAATTCTCGATTAAATTTTCACTGTTGGAGCTGAGTCAGCAAGACGCACGATTTCTGTCAATGTCATATAGTCATGGCTATGTCAATAATCATTTGCGGCAGGTAAAATACTTTATCTGCCTGTTTTGCGGCAGGTAAAGTATTTTATCGCCAATCGGCACTAAATACATCTATTATTATCGCCATTTGCGGCACTAAACCGTCCCATTATTTTACTACTTTCAACAAGTAACATTATGGGACAATACTAACAAAATCTAAGGAGGTCGAATCCTGTCAGTTTAGTTGTCAAAAAAAAACATGAGTAGTGAAGAGTTTGAAATACCATGTACTCCACCAGAAATACGCGAAAGAGCGATAGAAACAACGCTCGAAATTCTTCCAAATAAGTCTAGACATATTTATAATCGTCAACACGATTTATTCACAAGTTGGTGTGACAGAAATAACATTAAAAAAATTAGCGAAAACGTTCTCTTGACATATTTTTCTGAAAAATCCAAGGAATATAAAGCAGCAACATTATGGTCATATTATTCTATGTTAAAAGCATCTCTTTCGGTAAAAAACGACGTTGATATAAGCCAATATAAGAAACTTACGGCGTTTTTAAAACAGAAATCAAAAAATTATACGCCAAAAAAATCGAAAGTTCTCACACAAGAAGAAATAATACAGTTTCTATTGAATGCACCAAATGAAATATATTTAATGATGAAGGTAAGATAGTAATCAATTATCGAAGCATATTTGTTATTAATGTAGATATTATTTTAGATTTGTGTTATTTTTGGCGTTGCTGGAGCCTGCCGTAATAATGAATTAGTAAATCTTAAAGTTGATGATATAGAAGACAAGGATACTGTATTGATTGTGCATATAAGACACACGAAAACTAATAAACCAAGAGTATTTGTCGTAACATCAGAGTTCGAAGGACACGTTAAACCGATTGAGTTATATAAAAAATATGCCAAACTTCGTCCCGCACAGACCAAACATGATAGATTTTTTATTACATATAGAAAAAGTAAATGCACAGTGCAGCCTGTGGGTATCCACACTTTTGGAAACATACCATGTAAAATTGCGAACTATTTAAATTTGCCAAATCCGTCAGAATATACTGGTCATTGTTTTCGGAGGTCGTCTGCTACTTTGTTTGCTAATGCAGGGGGCAGCAAAGAAAATTTGAAACGTCATGGAGGGTGGAAGAGTGGATCCGTTGCTGAGTCCTATGTTGAGGAATCAATATTGAACAAAACGAAGATTGCAAAAACGATTTTGGGTGGTGATCAAATTGCGCACCGTTTTGATATCAATGACAACACTGCCACAACTTTACATCAAAATGAAAATATTCATTTTCTTATTAATAACACCGAATTGCATAAAGATGAAAATACCCTTTTAAATAATATTCCACAAAATTTTTCCGTTGATGGGTCAACATCAGGAATAAATTTAAATATTGCCACAGGATGCACCATCAATTTCAACATATACAACAAATAGAGTGGTTTAATATCTTGATTAATTCGTAGTGTTTGTTTAAATAATAATACATATTTTCTGTTTTTTTTTTAATTTAAATAAAAAATCCTATACTTTTTCATTTATTTTTAAGATTGGCGATAAAATTTTGTATGCACCACGTCAGTAAAATATCTTTATCGAACTCGTCTTTATTCACCTCGCTCGCTCCGCTCGCTCGTCTCATAACCTCAGACTCGTTCGATAAAGTCTTATTTTACTGACTTGGTACATAAATAATTATTATCTGCCGCAAATTTTACAGTTAAATAAAGTGTTTGTTTACTTCCGGAAATCACTATGGTAATGCATGGTTTTACTGACGGTTGGCGATAAATATTTGTTTAGTTTTTTACAACAATCTGCATACATTTAATTTGTTAATAATTTACATTATAAATTTATGACTAAAACCTGAATATCATTGCAAATAAACTTGTTTGACTTCTTAGCATAATCCCAATTGTAATAATGATAAAAGTGATGGTGATGGTGATGGTGATGGTGATGGTGATGGTGATGGTGATGGTGATGGTGATGGTGATGGTGATGGTGATGGTGATGGTGATGGTGATGGTGATGGTGATGGTGATGGTGATGGTGATGGTGATGGTGATGGTGATGGTGATGGTGATGGTGATGGTGATGGTGATGGTGATGGTGATGGTGATGGTGATGGTGATGCTTTTTTGACTATTCCCATGTCAATTGAATTAAATGTTTAGTCTATGATACTCAACTGATTGATATGATTTTTGATACACTTTATTTTTTTACATAACCCTACAGAAAAAATTCTAAAACGCACAGATTGGGAGATCAAGGTGGCCCTGAGATTGGTTCATTTCTTCCCACTCATGACTTAGGAAAAGTATTTAAATAATTTTGTAAAGCCAGTATGTTATGAGGTTAAGCACCGTCATTTTGGAATAATGAAAAATAAAAGTAATCATTTCCACTTAGTGTGTTTTCAAAAAAATATAAACCGAGAATACTTGATTCAAACGCACCATAGATTAAACCAAAATTTAATCTGTAGTTTTCTCTGTGTGAAGTGGATTCTCTTGATTCCATATATGTCCATTGTGACGATTAATAATATCACAATTAGCGAATCGCGTTTCATCTGTTCATAATTTTTGTAGGGAACGTATTATTCTCTTGGCAAATGTGTCTGTATCACATACAGAACGCCATTTGATCATTACCTAATTATTATATTTTATGCTTTTTTTCATTTTTATTTATGTTTGTAAAACCAATGATTACATTATTACCAAAAAAAATTATGTCTTTTACCTAGCCTACATCTGTCAGCATAATTTAAACATTCGATGTATCAACCTGACTTTTTTATATCGTCAATAATTTGGTTCGGATTATTGCTAATAAATTATCTGGGGAAAATAATTAATATTTTCATTTTTTAATAATAAATTATATGCACTTATTATTTGTACGTACTTGCAATTAAGTTATATATTATGGGTTATTATATTTTAACTTATATCTAATAAATATTTTTTACGGCATTTTATTACAGAGAGGTAAATATAATATTCATATGCTATTTAAAGTGTTTGTATTTAATATTAATAAATTCAAATTTATACTAACATGTTTATACGGTTTAGAAAAATGTTAATAATAACAAACTTACAGCCATTATTAATAATCGGATCTTATATAAACATATTTCCTAATTTTGCACCAAAAATGCAACTATTCACAAATAAAAAATTTCACGCATACTTGAGTTGGATAATTGTGGCAACAGCGCATGGCTACGAACTATATGGAATAACCCAATCTGAACTATTGGTACTATCTTTCGGAGCAATCTATCAAATTATACAAACTATGCACTTCATCTTCATGTCAGCGCATATCTTCAAAACAACATATATGTCTGATGATTTGACTCAAATGTTTCATTCAATGGACATGATTGATTGATATATTCATAAATTAGAGGGAATTAACCCGAAAATCATTAAAAGGTTCTACATCTACATCAGTGTTATCTTGATTGGTATATGGTTAATCGGCACTGAATGTATGGAATTTCGTACTTTTCTACAGTCAGACCAAATGGACCTTTATAGATACCTAGTTGTTCATTTACTGGGAGATTTTTATTACGCAGAGCTATTTCTATCAGAATATTTTATTCTCAAAAACTTGGAAATTAGAGCGATAAGCTTAAACGAAGTTCTGTGCAAAATAGAAAGTTACAAGAAATTTAATTTACTTTCAATTATTGATGACTTAGCTAGAGTGCACGGATATTACTCTGATTTTGTAGAGTTGTTTAACAAGATTTTTGAGTTCCACTTTTTTTTATAAATATGACATTGGTTCTATCAGTTTTGATGAATATTGATGCGTATTGTTTTAATGTTGTTTTTTCTTGGTATAGAACGAATTGTTTCGGTTACAATGTCGGTCTGTTATTTTGCAGTAAGTATAAAGTTAATGCTCGAATAATTCAATTTCAAATTCAAATTAATAAGTAGATATTAATTCAATTATAATATACATTTCATTATTCATATATTTCAATTATTATATTAATACTGAATTAAATTTTCAAAAACTATCAACAAAACTTTCTTTAAAGTACCTAAATATTATTATGTAGTAAAAGTTTATCACTAAGAACAGGTGTATATTACATTTAGACTGAAAACCTGTTTTTAACATTCATTCTAATTTAAAACTATACAATAATATATTTATCACCCACCCACCATACATATAAAATGAGACTATATACATTTTTACGTACTCTCATAATCCAATAATCAATATAATCAATAAGGTTTTAGAGTTTATACACATAATAAAATTACACGCATTTCATCTACACGCAAGTAAGTCTTTTTTAGTCCCAAGTAGTGGTTTTAACCAAACTTTGTGAAACGATTACGAGTGCAGATGATGAGGCCATTAGAATATTAATGAACATGGCTCTACAAAGGAAGATTAAGCTGTTGCTGTCAAGATATAATAACAGAAAAAAAACATTTTTTCTGCCGCAAAATGTTTTACTGTCTCCTAAACAACTCTTTACAATATAGTTAACGTAATTGCTACGTACTTAGTTGTATTAGTTCAATTACCAAGAAATGATGTAGAAATGATTAGCAATTTCTCTAATCCAAAAACCACCTTCGCGTTAACTTACAATAGGACCTCTGTTGAATTCGCTTAATTGACGGTAATTTTTACCCAAAGAACCGAACACAATTTCGCAAAATATACATCTGATAAAAATGTTACAAAAAACTCAAGGACTCATCTAATAAGTTTTAATGGTTAAACGTTTTTGCCAAATTTAATCCAAAAATGTCTGGCGCTTCATGGTACGATTTCCTATTCACTGAGTATATATACGACCAAAAAGTTTATAGTTTGACAAAATTTAGATTTGATTATTTTAAATACTGCTTTAAAAACGAAATGTAGTTATTATCATTATTTTCAACAGTTTTTGCACCCCGGAAAATTGTGTTATACAAATAAGGTAAATCTGTGTTTAATTTGTAATAATTTGTCAATAAAAAATATGTTTTCTCTAAATTTATAAAGAACTGAAACTTTAAATGAAAGTTTTATCAAAGCGCATTTTGTTTAATTTAAATATAATGTTGGATTAAACATAAGTTAAGATTATTTATTTAACTATTAATATCCTTTTAATAATAGCCCACATAATAAGGACATAGCACCACTGATGAGCTGTGATAAAAAGAAGCACATATCTGGGGATTTCGTGACATGTTTTTAAAACAATAACAGCAATCGCGAATTTTTTACTCGTTCCCGGGTATGTTCCATTTATCCATTCACTCAACTGTGGTATGATAAATCTGAGGGATGGCTGTACGATTTTGGCGAAATCGGACCTCATTTTTAGTGTCTCTTCTTCTTGTAGTACTTTAAATGTTGCCGGTCTTGATGGCCCCATATATAAAGTGTGTCCATTTGTGTGCATCCTATAGGCTGCCTGTCTAGCTTCCATCATAACAAATAAATGTAGTGATGGTAGCGATAATATGTGTTCCATGGCTGCCGTGGGCGTTGTCCTCATTGCCCCAGTGATCAGCAGAAACGCCTGTTTTTGCACTCTTTCGAGTTTTACTGCTGCACCTTTGGTTTGGGTCTTTTCTCACCAAACGAGCGCCGCGTATGTCACTATAGGTCTTATGATCACAGTGTATAGCCATTTGGTCATACTGGGTCTCAGTCCCCATGTGCGTCCTACCATTTTTTGGGTGGCAAAAAGTCCTCTCATGGCCTTTTTGCTGATGCTCTCTAGGTAGAAGTTGAAGTTCAGTCTGGTATCAAGTATGACCCCTAAATATTTTATTTCATTTTTGATTGGAACTTCCATTTCATACATACGTAGTGATTTTATGTCATTGGTTTTTGGTCTTCTAGTAAAGGGGACCATCGCCGTTTTTACCGCGTTTACAGTTAACCCTTCATTTCTGCACCATCTTTCCACGGTGTTTAGTGCCTTCTGCATCAAGTTTGATACAGTGGTCCCAAACTTCCCACTTACTAGAATGGTTAGATCATCTGCATACCCTAGTGCATATATGCCCTGACTTTCGAGTAGCAGCAGAAGGTCGTCCATGACGAGGCACCATAGGATTGGCGAGAGAACACCTCCCTGCGGGCACCCGTCCGCGACTAACGCTTCTGCTGTTTTTCCATATAGGGTAGTTGTCACAGTCCGACTTCTGAGCATATTGTTTACCCATTGTCGGACTTGCGGGTTAATTCCTCTTTTCTCCATTGCTGTTGCTATGGAGTTGAAGGTTGTGTTGTCAAACGCCCCTTCAATATCCAGAAAGGCCCCTAACGCAACGTCTTTGCATTGTAGGGTCCTTTCGCATCTGCTCACTAGCTGGTGGATTACTAGCTCACATGACTTTCCCGCTTGGTAGGCGTATTGTGGCGGTGTAGTGGTGAGTCCTTTAAAACTCCTTCCCGTATGTGCCTGTCTACTAGTTTTCTAGAAGTTTTAAAATAAATGATGACAAGCTGATCGGTCTGTAAGATTTAGCCTGGGCATATGAATCACGCCCTGGCTTAGGTATGAATACCACCTTTACAATCCGCCAGCTGCTTGGGATGTATGAAAGGGCAAGGCTTGCTCTGAGGATATTACATAGTGGTTTTCTCAGCGTTGCTATCCCCTTTTGTAGCATGACAGGATATATCCTGTCAGGACCTGGTGATTTGTATGGTTTGATTGATTGATTTGTGTTAATACCCCCACTCAACGTCGCCTGGTCTAATTATCATTTTCTCTGTTTTCCAGTCTCGTTTTGGAGCCCCTGCGTTGGGTTCGCTTAGGTCCTCGGAAACAGGATTGTCAAGTATTGCAGAACCCGGGAAGTGTGTCTGCAGTAATACCTGCAGGGTCTCTTCTACCTAGTCTGTGTACTTTCCATTTTTGGTCTGCAGTGATCCGATGTTCCCAGCATGATCTTTGCTGAGCATCTTGAGTAGACGGGAGCTTGTGGGTTCACTTTCTATGCCCCCACAGAATTTTTGCCAAGATTCCCTCTTGGCTTTTTTAATGGCATTGTTATATGCCGTGAGGGCCGTTTTGTACTGCGCCCATTCACCGTTTCTTTTGGCTATATTAAACAGTCTTCTGGTGCGTGCCTTAGCCCTATCAAGATCCTTGTTCTACCAGGTGACCCTGGTTGTGGTAGGTTTGGTAGTTATTGGGCAGCTTTCTTCAAGCGCAGTATTGATAGTCTGTGATGCTTTTTGCACCTTGAGCTCTAAATCATGCGTTGTTCTCGCTACTGTTGGACAGTCCTTGATTCGGCTGGCTAGTACCTCTTTGTATAGGTCCCAGTCAGTTCTCCTCGGGTTTCTATTTTGGATTTCCGATGCTTCTTCTGATTCGATATCGAATCGTATATATCGATGATCTGAAAGTGATGGTTCATCAGATACATGACAGTGTTTTACCATTTCACTTGCCTTGCGAGAGGCAAATGTTATGTCAATTACTTCGCTTCGCACCGCGTTTACGAACGTGGTTACATTTTCAATATATACTATTTCAATGTCATTCTCTAAGATAAAATCTAATAGTTTCTCACCTCTTGGATTGATGTCCTTGCTTCTCCATATAATGTGGTGCGCGTTGGCATTGCATCCAAGGATCAGAGGTATTCCCTTGTGGCTCCCGCTGTGTATCAGCCGCTGAACCTCGTCTGGCGGCGGTGATCTTGGTTGGTCGTAGGGAAGGTAACTGGATCCGAGTATAAACTCCCTCCACGTTCCCCTTTCCACTAGTTCCAGCCGTGCTGCCACTAGGTCTCTGCAACATATGTCCCATAATGGCATTAAATTTAGTTCATATTTTGCTATTATACATGTGCGTGGGTTACACATAGGTTGGGCGACGTTTTTTGCCGCCAGCGCCCTGAGAGTGATGGTTGAAAGGCCGAAGTGCAACCTCTTCCCTTCGCTCACCTTCCCCCAAGAGACTTTGTCCATCAGTATGATGTACTGAGTTCCCTTAGGGTCCAGTTTTTGGTTAACTACTCTCCTGCTTACGTTGTTCTGCATCGATATTTTGAGGAAGGTAGTTGCCTCTATTGGTTGCCTGAAGCCTACGTTAGTACTCTCCTGGGTTCCGGTAGGTCCTTCAAATCAATGATCTGAAGTTCCTTTTCGTTCCCCAGGAAATTCTTCTCCTTGGCTATGCTCTCGAGCCATGTTCTGGTTGGAAGGTCGGAGCATACTATTCACAGGAATCCCCCTTTATGGGTACATTCCTGAAATTTCAGTGAGGCTTGTCCTTTCACCGTAGCATCAATACTTTGGATTATCGAGGCTTTGATAGCCTCGGCTTCCTCTGCATTTATGCTCGTGTCTGGGTATCCTTTCGGTATTATATCGAGCGCTATTCCCGTCAGTGGGTCACTGAAGGTTCTCTTTGCCTGAGGCCCTTCGCCCCCTCTCGGGGTTTTTGACGGTCTCTTTTGGAGTCCCGGAGGTGTGCTTTCGCTCGACAGGTTTCGCTTCTGCGACCCTGACGAGCCGGGTGCTGACGCTGGTGCAGGGCGTCGCGGGTGCGACCCCTCTCCTAACGCTTGCTCTCCCTGAGGTAGGTTACGCTTAGGCGTCCCTGCCCTCTGGTCGAGTTTCTCCTCTCCTCTAGGGTCGTCTGACCGCCCCCGAACGCTGTTTAGGTGGTTCAGGTTCAGCCATGGCGGCACCAGGGGAGGTAGGGTTCTCCGAAGAGCCCCCTATGGTAGTTTTAATTTTTGTTTTTTGGTGGTTCATTGTTGTTCCCACGAGTACGGAGGAAATAACTGGTCGCTGTGCGCAGTGCCCCGATACGCACAGAAGGCTCACTACGTTGGGAGGTCGCCCGGTGTCCCAACGGAATTGTTCGCGACACTTAACCCTGTGCCATGCAGCCCTAGGCACGATGTCTGTACGCTGTAACTTGGGGGGAGTTGGTTCGCGGCAGCTGGTTTAGGCCGGCCATGCGGGGGTGATCCACCTGCCCGACCCTATGCCAGCTACTGGCCGACTTCTAGGTCACACTCCTATCCACCATCCGGAGATGCGCTCGGCAGCCTCTGCCTACAGCTGTCGGCCGATTCCATTGCTGGTGCCGACCGATTTTCCGAGAACTCAGAAATTTACTAGCATGCATATTAAATGGCACTTTATCCCAGCACGAGCGCCACATTTCAGGGGATTGTGGGATGCAGTGATAAATCAAACTGAAGCCATTTTGAATTCACGTCTTTTAGTGCCTTTATCAGATTATCAGGCGAACTCGTCCTCATACGAGAGGATGTTATCCTAAAGATGGCAAAAGGTAATTGAAAAAAATGTCAATGCATAACTAAATAAAATTATTTATTTCTATAAAAAAACGCTTTAATTATTATAGTAAAAAAACCGAAATGACTTAAGACTCAACCTAATAATACACTGCTTGTATTTCCGGATCCACTAATATCAAGATTATGTCACTATCAAAATAATAATATCATTACCATGGGAAATAATTAATCTTTAATTACTATTACTATTTTATTATTAGTAATCATTTTATGACAACCTTTTAATTATTTCGTGACAAAAATGTATCGAAACTAGAGTTTATGGAGTATTAATAAAATATATGGGTCACATAATATTTCTACCATACCAATTTATTATTCTTTGTCTAGTTTCATATTTAATATAATTCTACCTCATAACATCAATAACAAATAGGTCAATTAATATATAATTAATTTACTTGAGCTTTCTACTCGTAAAATTTCACAGATAATAATTTATATTTTAATTATATGTTTATTTGTTACAATAAAACATAACTACTAATTTGACCTACTTATCTGTATAATTAATGTGTTTTTTTTATATTATAGATTAATCTACTCCTACTTATTTCTAATAAATATTTTATTTTAAATAATTAAGCTCACCGTATGCGATAGAAACTGGTACATAATAGCGTGCAACGCACTATGTTCGTGTATATATAATTCTGGATGTGTCTTTCTATGTTTTTACTTTTTAATATTATTTGTCATATAAAATACATACTTCATTCGCTCCAACGGTTTTAAAACAGATAATGGATGTATTTTTGGATACATATTTTACTAACATTTAAGTAACAATACAAAGCTCAATTTAAAATTTTATTGGAGCAAAAAATACTTCCTTTTTAGTAGAAATGATTTTCTACAACTACTTAAGGAACTAAAAGATGTTTTATTAATAAAATTTTAGTAGCCTCCTAATTGGATTTGTTGCATACATAAACATAATAATTGATTTAATTTGTCCATAAAATGTCGCTTAGGACACACTTACAATCTTTATTAAAACTGGCATCTTACATAAATGTATTTCCAAATTTTTCATTGCAAAAACAAACATTTATGAACAAAAAAATTCACGCTTATTTTACTATAATACTTTTTACTATAATACACGGCTACGAGCTTTATGGAGTAATAAATACTAAATTTTTATTACTATCATTTGGAGTTATTTATCAAGTTATACAAACTACGCATGTCTTGTTCATATCATATCATACCTACAGAACAACATATATGGCTGACGACGTAACGCAAATGTTTAATTCTATGCATATGATCGATTGGTATATTTATAAACTAGAAGGAATTAAACCGAAGATTATTAAACGTAGCCACATCTACACCTACATCTTTATAATTAGCCTCTGGTTAATCGGAAATGAATGTTTCGAGTTTTACATCTTTTATGAGTCGGACCAAATGGATCTTTATAGATATTTAATTGTACACTTATTTGGAGATTTTTACTTCGGGGTGATATTTCTATTAGAATATTTTATACTCAAATATGTTGAAAGAAAGATCGTATGTTTAAATAAAATCCACAACAAATTGGAAAGGTGCAAGTTGTCTAATTTACCTTCAAAGATTGATGATTTAATTAAAGTGCACGGATATTGCACTGATTTAATTGGCCTATTCAACAAAATATTTGAGCTCCATTTTTTTATTCTTCATATTTCCATAGCATTATCTGTTTTGATGAACGTCGACTCATTTTTCTTTAGTTATATTGTTCTTAGCATGGAAAGAATTGCGTCCGTCGCAATGTCTTTACTTTATTCAACAGTAAGTACTAATTGTTATAATTATTTATATAGATGACATATATTGTTTAAACATTGCACTGAATTTCCTAACTTAGTCACTTCTTTAGTTTGCTTTATTTATTATATATTTCAAGATTCAGTCAAACTTTTTTTTGTTTTAAAATACGATTTGGCTTATATTTACAGGGCCAAATTGTGGTTTTAACTAGGATTTGTGAAAGAATAAAAGAAGCAGGAGATGATGCCGTTGGAATATTAGCCAAGGTTTCTTCACAGTTTTTGGATAACTTAATAATTCAGAGGAAGATTGAAATGTTGCTATCCAGATATAATACCACAAAAGTCAATTTTTCTGCTGCAAAATGCTTTAATGTATCTTACGCCACTCTTTATAATTTGGTTAATACTACCACCACTTATATAGTTGTCTTAATTCAACTACCAAGAAATTAATTTGAAAGCTAGAACAATTTCAACGCAATAATTGCAATAAATTTATTTCTAAAATATTGTTTTTATTATTTAATTAAACTATTATGTTTCTGTCAACGCATTTAATTTTCCTATATAAACTGAATAAATGAATATGAATAAAAGTATCATTTATCCTATATAAACTGATAAGATTATTTTAGAAAGGTACTTCCCACTTTTGATTATATCATATATGAATGTAGGCAATTTACACAAATTTATGCTGATGGATACTGGTAATCACAGTGCCTTTTAGTGATAAACAAAAATGAACCTGATTGTAATATACATATAAAATACAGTTCATGAATATTTTCTTGTATTTTATTTTTTAATTCGTATTCTTAGATAATTTATTATTATTATTAATAATATTCTCACTTCTGGGATCTCCATATTTTTCTAGATGTATTGCTCGAATATTGGTAAGCAATTATTTTTTTTATTTTTTTTTTCGAGAATGTGCATACATTAAATTTGTTGATATAATACAATACATTATAAATATGATATCATCGCAAATACACTAGTTTTCTTTTTTATCGTAATCTCACTTAAATTGTAACTGCATACCAGAATCTTATGTTATAGTTGGTGATAGCACTTTCAGCATGCTTTTAATAATTTTCGAGTACACAAAATAACTTTGAGATAGCCAAATTTTTGATTTCGTTTCGTAAAAGGAATTCTTTACTTATATGGAATGCACTTTCACTTTTGTAATTCCTCAATATCTTTTGTATCGTCCACCAAAACGACAATATATACATTAACCAGTATACCAGATACATAAATTGCAATGTGTTCAAATAAACTGTTAACCTTGTATAACTATAAACGCTTTCATCCTTCGCTGTTGACCATTTTATTTAACACAAACTATACATTTCTCTGCACTTCTTCACATATTTTTATTGTACACCAAGTAGAATAACTCTCGTTGTTCTTTCTAGGTCTTTGACGTACCCAAATAAGCACCGGAACATCTATTGTGAAGCTCTGCCATCACTTTCGATACTCTACTCCTAGGTATAAAAATCTGCCTTCGTTCTTCTTAACCCCTGAATTTTGAAGTAAGTTTTGGCAGTCTAATTTCAATTTTGTAGAATATTTTTTAATTTCTTTTAATGATAATGCTCCAATTTTTTAGGAGAATGATTCTTCTAATTATTTTTAATTTCATTTGTCGCTTCTTATAGACGATCGCCATCATTGATCTCCTATTATGCATTTTTACAATATTCTGGGTATGGTCTTTAAAAAAAAGCATCTGCATTCCTGTGAATCGCCATAGTTTGGTGTTATGATTCAGAGCCAGACTTCTAAAGCCCTTTCAGCCATCTAGTAACATTTTTTTATTTTCTTGACAGTTCATGACAGACGATGCAGTCATGAGTAATTTAAGAACAGTGTTACCAGTTCACATATTTATATAAATGCTCCACTGATTTTGCTATTGCAAGATATTCTTTTCTTGTCACAACTCTGGTTATGACATGGTTAAACTAAAGTAGCTTTTACGATAAAAATTAAATTGTGTATACAATGCTGTAGGACTTTGTAATCTCTATCTAACTGTTTGCACTCAATTATAAATACACAAAGAATTATTTATAAGTAGTAACAGTCACAACAATTCTCTCCAATATAAAAATTGTGTAGTTATTGAGTGTGCAGTATACTATTATTATCTTATTCACAGCTGTTACAAGATACAATTATGTTTTTAATGGAAATTGACGACGTCTTTAACATACAAACATGCAGAAGCTCTTGATAAACGTGCTTCAACTCCGTAAATCACAGAGTAATAATAAGACAATTTTAAGTCTATTGCTTTCATTATTATCCAAAACAAATCTAGTAATAAATATACTGGAACTCAAAAGTAATGCAACATCCCTTAGATGTGCTTTAATCCAGCAACAAATACGCACGTTTTTTTCACCTTAGAAAGAAAAAAAGCGATAAGGTTTTTACTGCTTTAATTCAATTTTTTGTGTACGATTTTTACACTTATCCAAAAAATAAAGCAAATTTAATAATGTTAATTTAATAACCAGTCACCTGTTCCATTCTGATTCTTTCTGAGGTCATCAGTATATTAGCCTTGCTAAATGCCTTTAATTCGTGCACCCCGTCGATTTTATCAATTAAGTGATTTTCATAAAGGTTGCATTGTTGGTATGAAAGAGGCAGGCTTCAGTTTGAGGGAAATAGCTCGAAGACTCGAAATTACAGCCTCAACTGTAATGCAAGTATGGAGAAGATGTTCTGAAGAAAATGACTATCAGCGACAGAGACGTTCTGGTGGACCTAGGATTATACAGGATGGTCAAGAACGGTACCTAAGACTGCTTATGATACGTAATCGTCACGAAACTTTGCGTCAAGTTTGAGATACCTTTGTTGCAGCAACAGGACGTGTGCGGTAGGCAAACAGTTAATCGAAGAGTTCTTGCCATCTCACACGTCATTTTTCAGCAAGACAAGGCCAGGCCGAATACGCCCGTCAAATCATGGACTTTATACAAAATTCTAGCGTAGAGTATTTAGATTGGCCTGCAAGATCCCCTGATTTATCGCCAATAGAACATGTCTAGGATAGCATTGGAAAAACACTTCAGCGATTGCCAGAGCCACCAAGGACTTTGGACCAATTACGCATCTGTGTTCAACATGCCTGGGACCGCTTGCCACAAGACAAGACATGGACCACTTGATACGGTCTATGCCTTGCCGAGTTAGAGAGTGCTAGAACAAACGCGGCTGGCTAACACATTATCGAATTTTTGTTAGTAATTTTTGTTCAACCTGCACTAAATGGTAATTTGTTCTTGCACGAAAACTTAAATTTAATTAAAAAAACATTTAAAACATTTTTCTTTCTGAGCGTTGCATTACTTTTGAGCTCCAGTGTAATTTGAAACTGGTGCGCATGTAAATGTATTTTTGGTTTTGGTTTTTCCTAATTCCATTGAAAACTTTGTTTTTCTATGATTATTTGAGTTCAGCATTGGAAAATCCAGCAATGAATATCCTAGATATATTAATACTGTTGCTTGATGATATCTGCATTATAAGCCAAGGGCCCAGAAAATAGTGTATCCAGCCAAAGGAGACGACATTATTGAGTTGGCGGTAATACACACAAAAACAAGTCGATCCATCTTTTTTTCTTAACCAATACGAATGGTGAACCCCACTGGCTATTAGATAACTATCTAACTGATAGAACATTCTTGGTATTATTCTTATGTGCATTGTCTTCATTAATGTTACAGATTTAGTCTAATCAAGTGTTTTCCGTATGACTTATTTTTGTTCTACATTATGATCAACCTCCAAATTGTCAACAGGTTAGATTAGATTACAAGGGCTATAAACAGCCTTATAGTACTGTGACCTGATTAGATCTTTTGTACTAATACTCTACTACTAGTATGTTCACAAGAAGTCAATTTCGTTGCTAAGGTGTTGCTGGGAGGCCATGCCCTGATCCGTTCTGGCCATTATTAATAGAAATTATTTGACTGAAAATTGCTTTCAATATTATTCAAATTATAGCATATTCTCTTATCGTAGTTCGTAAACTCGTTGTTTAAGCGATTTGTGGTACTGATAATCTTAGTAGTACAAGTATCTATTATTATTTATTAGTAGTTGCCACGGTCACAAAATCGGCTATTTTACTGTGTTTGCAGTATTTCTTGGGGCTTAATCCTAACTATTCGACTCTTTTCCCTGCGTTGCCTTTTCCACATTCATTGCGCTTTAGGTAGTTCTTGTTCACCATAGACACCTTAATATATCGTATTCAAGGGTATGCGCCAGATTCCGAACACATCCTTGACTGCTAATTATTGTTTTGGGAAGTTTGATTTTCGGTACACGAGACAATACTTTCACTATTTTAAGGAAAGTGGCACTATTGAGGTTACATCTATTGTCTAAATGTTGTACTGTTTTCCCTAATGAGTGGGAAGTAAGAGCAAATTCCGTGATAACAATCCATTTCCTTTTCTTTAACTGCACTGCGCTAACGAATCCCAAAATAGGTCTAAACTGGTTCGTAGCTGTTGTTGATAGGAAAATAATTATTTCCTATAAACTAATTTAGTTGATCAAATAAGAATTAAAGCGGATGCGTTATTGTATCGTTCAGTCTGCCTAATAACGCTTGCACAGCTAATCTCTTTAATGCATTCCCACTTTTATTGAAATTATGTGTTCATCAAATTTTTGGTAGAGGTTTTAAGCTACCAATTATAAATATGTTGAAGCTTATACGTTTCACTTTGGGATACTTCCTTCAAAAGATTTGATTATTTTCTGCTATTGTCTGTTCAATGGTTTTCAGAAACTTTTCTTCTAACTTGCGAGAGTGTTCTTCCATTGTTCATGTACTTTCCAGAATGATTATTGTATGGCCGCTGATCAAATATATTTAAAAAATGACACTCTTCTTGTAGTGCTTCATTAAATCTGTGCTGTAATACACTTTCCCATTCGTTCTGATCCAAATTTCGTTTATCCAATTGAGCTTTTATGTACAACAGTTTTTATTCAACTTATATAATATTTTTGCTCTTTTATTGCATTTGTACACCACTGGAACCAATATATAATAGATAGAGAAAACATCTTTATTATTAGAAGTAATTACTACATTATAAAGTATATATGTATGTACAATGAAGTGGCAGACTTAGGATTTCTTCTAATCCGTCGCTATCGACCCGCGGTCTACCAATATAATATTTTTCATGATTTCCGTTAGATGAAATTTAAATTGGATGATTTAGCAGTAAAGTGAATTCTTGTTGTGCTACACTCTTGATGGAAACAGATATTAATATTACGTGGAGAGTAACACTAGTTATTTTCCAACAAAGTGAAACTGTTTAACTTTGATAATGGTCTGTGAAGACCGAAACACGTGTCTGGCAACTGAAAATAAAAACATTATGGAACAAAACAAGTGTTACTCTTCACCTAAGATTTAGTAGTAGTAGGGATTCTCTATCGGCCATGTGGTCCTTTGCCCTGTTTTTGTGTATTCTTGTTTGTACAAATGAGATTATTACTGTGAATATCACCCCCGTCACTCGAAAGCAACATTAATTATATTCTTATAACGAAGGGTACCAATCACCCATCTAATTGCTTAACCTACCCAACGATGCTGCACTATCGCGTATGTATAAACACATATACACTAAATAATATTTCTATAAATATCTACCGTAGTGTTGTCAGTGTATTTATCCTACGCCACATATTCTATGTTTATGTTTATTTGCTTTAAATCTGTGCCAACAAAAAAGTCTAACACATACAAAAATACATAAATAATATTAATTACATAATTTAGGCTGCACGAGAATTGGGCATTGAGTTCATCCTAGATGATCTTCCGCTCGAACCTCGAAGTATTCTTCTGACCCCAATGCAGGGACGCACCGGAAACTAATATTTAGGTGCGCCTTACATCCAGGCATTATTGTCCCTAATGTGGGAATAGATTCGGCATGGATTACTCGCGATGTTCTAGATTTATCTAGAGCCCGTCCATGCTCCTCGCCGCTCGCCCGAAGGCAACTCAACGTTTTTATTCCAGACTCTAGCGTTCGCTATTTACAGCACGTGTTCTTGCGATGATATATCTAAATAATATGGCTTTCTGTTACGAGTCAGGAAAAAAATAATTATTACCTAAGTTATCAATTTGTTGTAAATCTAGTTATAATATAAAGAAGCAAAAGACCAATATAAAGTTCAACTTTAACATTAAACAAATATTAATTGAGAATTGAGTGGTAATGAAATATAATGACCAGCACAGAAAATTGCTAACACATATGCTGCTATACTTTCAGGTAATTATAATATAGACAATATGTAATAGAGCAGTCGAGGTGTATTGTACAGTATTATTCGCTCCGGCATAAATAGTGTTTTTAGTGGGAAATTCTTGTGTTAAATTGTTCAAATTTCGCACACATCTAACTATTGGTGCGATAATTGCAGTGTGAAAACTTGGCCTAAATTCATTAGTTGAAAATCCAGATATAACTTTGTGAGTAATTCATATATTTTCAATTACTTAATTATATCCATTTGTGAATAAATTCCTATTAGTTTTTGTTGCACGCCTTTTTGCTTTTATCTACGATCGTACAGAAAGTAGACGCTTTTTGCATCATTTTTCATTGTAAAAGTGGCTTTTTAAAGCACTAGTGCTTTTTTATGTTTTTATTGCACGGTAATGTCAAACTGTTTTTATTGCACAGAAATGTCAAATTTGACAGATGAATATATCATAGCACAAACTTCGACGAAAAACTTAATTTGTTATTAATTGATACAAATAACTAATAAACTATATATAAAATATATAATATAAACGAAATGGCAGATTTAAGAACTCTGAAGATTTTATTTAATGTCGAAGCGATTACAATAAAGCGAACATTTTTTCCATAAATAATAATGGCGGCCGACATTTGTGCAACTTGTTTACTGGTTGCTAAGTAACGCTTTCATTAGTGCACTGCGGGTAAAGTATGTTTTCATTAATTGAATTATTGAAATGACATTAAAATATTACTCATAAGAATATATTCTTTGAATTCCTTTACGATCGAAGATAAAATTTTGTAAGGCACACGTGTAAAAAGTTTCTTTATTGCACTCCTGGCTTTAAAAAAACTCGCTCGTTCCTCGCTCGTGTTTTTAAACGCCAGTTCGTGCAATAAAGCATCACTTTTTACACTTGTACCTTAAATAACTATTTTGACTCGGTTTATTGCAAAATGGTTAATAAATGTGGCATATGTGAGCAGGGTGTTACACCAAATACGCCTTATATCAAATGTCGTGGTAAATGTAATAAGTCAGTCCACGTTAGATGTACTGGCTTAAATGAAGTGGAAATATCATTTTTGAATAAAAAATGATTTGAAATGGGCTTGCCAACGTTGCGTTGGAAATATTTTACCCGTTCCACCCGTTGTTCCCGTTACCTTAGAGTCTATTAACAAGTTGATGGCAGAGCAATTTGTAATATTGAGAGAGGAAATTAAAAGCACAATTTTAAAAAGATTTGAGAATTTAGAATCCCGTATTTCAGAAGTGGAAAAGACATGTTTTAATTATCGCTGTGACATCGATGAAGTTAAGACACTACTTGACGGTAGTAATAAAATTGACATCACGGAGAATATGTTTAATGAATTAGAGGAGAGATTATCTAGAAAACAAAATGTTATTTTATTCAATGTATCTGAATCTTCCTCACCCAATCTGCCGGAAAAAATTAAACATGATTCTTTACATGTTCAAAAAATATTAGAAGCACGTAACATAGATATTAAACCAACTAAACTGGTAAGATTGGGCAGAAAATCTATATCTAATAATAAATAATAGACCAATCAAAATTATCTTAAAATATGAGTATGATGCTAAAATTATATTAGTAACGCATCCGATCCTAATATAAAGAACCACTTTCGAAATGATTTCACCAAACAATAAATGGATCATATTAAAAAATTGTGAATTCCCAAATTTAGAACGTACATATTACGTTTATAGTATGCTACTGAAGTTGTCAACTTTGGGTAAGGTAATGCTTTTTGCAAGTCGAAAGAAAATGCGAAATAATAATCTGGATTACCTAATGCTAGTTCTTGATCTTGTTTTAATGATCTCCTTGCTGATTCTGCTAGTATTAAATGCACATCGTGTTCTTCCATAAGTTTATTGTTTTCATCATCATCGTCCGATGCTTCAATTTTAATGTTTAATAGGTCGCATTTTTGGCATGTATCTTTGCGGGGTTGGTGGAAATGTAAATTAAAATCCTTTTTGAATATTTTTCTGTAAATCCACTCTTTAACTGATTTTCTATTATTTTCTTTGCAATGAAGTATAAATTAAACATTTTTTTATAGTTAGATCAGGATGTAAATATTTTCTATTAGGGTTATGAGATCTGGTATATTGGGATTCAAATTTGGAAAAACTATTAATATGGTTTTGAACATCCTTTTTCTCTTCGTCAGAAATTCTTCTCGATGATCCAGCCATACGTCCACGTAAATCATTACCTACATTTGCAGAGTTTAATACACGTTTTAATTGTCCTTCAGATATATTAACGATATCCAAAAAAAAAATTTTTACAGACGAAAACTTTCCCGTTTTTAGAATTTAAAAAATACCTAAAACTATAATTTTTTGGCGAACTTTTTCCGTTTTTTTGGACGTCTTCGTTTCACAGCATAGCGCTCGGTAACTTCATATAGCAGTACATTTTGCTTATTAAAATCTCTCAAATTCCAAAACTTCTCAAAAGTATTCTTTCTTTCTTTTTCTTCATAATTTTTTATACAAACTTTTCGACAAAGGCAATTTTTATTTTGAAACACTTTTTCAGGTATAATGTTTCCAATTTTAATATAGTATTTTTTCCCGGTATTTCGTTTAATTTTTCGCAATTTTTGAATGTAGGTATCACCATTCTTTTCTTTAAATCTTGCTCTAAAGGTATTGTCGTGAAAAGCCTAACCTGTATCTTCATCTTCAGATGATGAATATTGGTCTAAAATTCTCCTTCTCTTTCGATTCTGGTTAAAATCATTATTTTCGAATTCGTCTTCACTCTCGGAATTAAATAGTCTTGTACTTTTATTCATCCCTAAAAGAGTAATAATTTCTATAAAAATATTTTATCTTAAAATTCAATTGTAAGTGTGTATTAAGTGATTATTTTCACTGCAATAATTAAACATAATTAATACTGATTAAATAAAATTACCTTCATCACTGCCTTCGTAAATTTGAAGATCCGCACTTTAGGACATTATTACTAATTAAGTGGACTTAGGTCACTTTCAAAATAATGTTTTTTAATAAATAATTGCCTGTGAAAATCTATGTGTTAATAATTATCATATACTTTAAATATTCTTAATCGCAAATTGTTATTTATGACAGATAACCTCAAATAATACACTTTCCTACCGCCAACTGAAAAACCAGATCCTACAAATTAATTTGGAAAAATTAAATTATTGGTGTAATTGTAATAAACTTTATTTAAATACAGCTAAATGTGTGTCCATGACTTTTTACAGTGGTAAAAATGAACATGTTTATACTTATTCTTTAAATAATAAGAGTTTAAATAAAGTTAACGAGGTCAAGGACTTAGGTGTAACTTTGGAATCAAAGCTATCGTTTGAATCACACATCACAACTATTTGTAGTGAAGCTTTAAGAATGTGGGGTTTTGTTTCTCATGTATGTAAAGATTTGAACACAAGGTATGTTAAAACTTTGTTTTGTTCGTTCGCCCGTAGTAGATTGGAGTATGGATCTATTGTGTGGTCACCCTACACACAATATAATATAAACCGGATTGAGGCTGTTCAGAACAAATTTTTAAGACATATCGAATACAAACTGGGAAAAGTACATATCCCCTTGGATTTCCTTAATCCTACAACTCGCTTTATGTTGTCTGTAAACACCCTTAACAATTAGTCCTGGTTTGATTTATTCAATTCCTCTGTATCAACTTTTAAATCTAATTAAAATAAAACAACACAGTTGGGAGGGTTTCACATTTATTGTTGAACACTGCGAAACATGTTGCAGTGTTCAACAATAAATGTGAAACCCTCCCAACTGTGTTGTTTTATTTCAATTTGTTATGGAGTTTTATCATGTATCCGCAGCGTCAATTCAATATTTTAAATCTAATCTTAAACGTAACATTTCATACAATTGAGCAAGTATATATTTTGTATGGTTATATGTTAAATTGTGTATATGCGCCTCTAGAAAGTATTTAATTTGGTTTTATGTAATGCCCCTAGAATGTATTTAATTTTTTTATGTAATGTTTTAAATGGAGTTTCCGTAATAAATTATTATTATTATTATTATTTAAAAAAAATAAAAAAACAACCAATCTTTGTTTATTTAATTAAAATGTTCTAATTGCTATAAAGTAAATACAATTAATATCCATCTGTCTTCTTTGATACTGTAAATAGATTTACATATTCAAAATAATTAACAATAAATAAATAGATATATAAGAATGTATGTTTTCCAGATGCTTAAAAGAGAGCAACAATAGGTTCAGATTAAAAAGCAAACCAATCTTTTTAGCCTACATATATCAGCATACTTTAAACATTTGATGTACGAGTATCAACCTGACTTTTTATATCGTCAATAATCGATAATTAATTTAAATCAATTTTGTTCGGGTTATTTGCTAATGAATTATCTGGGTAAAATAATTAACATTTTAATTTTTGATAATAAATTATATGGACTTATTATTTGTACGTACTTGCAATTAGGTTATATACTATGGATTATTTTATTTTAACTTATATCTAATAAATATTTTATTACGGCCTCGGCGTGTTATGAGTAATTAAAAACTAACGGCTTAATTACCATTTCAACACAAATAGGTAAATATAATATTCATATGCTATCTATAGTGTTTGTATTTAATAATAACAAATTCAAATTTATACTAACATGTTTATACGGTTTTCAAAAATGTCAATAATATCTAACTTACAGCCATTATTAATAATCGGATCATATATAATCATATTTCCTAATTTTTCACCGAAAATGCACCTATTTACAAATAAAAAAATTCACGCATACTTGAGTTGGATAATTGTGGCAACAGCGCATGGCTACGAACTATATGGAATAACCCAATCTGAACTATTGGTACTATCTTTCGGAGCAATCTATCAAATTATACAAACTATGCACTCCATCTTCATGTCAGCGCAAATCTACAAAACAACATATATGGCTGATGATGTGACTCAAATGTTTCATTCAATGGATATGATTGATTGGTATATTTATAAATTAGAGAGAATTAAACCGAAAACCATTAAAAGGATCTACATCTACATCAGTGTTATCTTAATTAGTATGTGGTTAATAGGCACTGAATGTATGGAATTTCGTACTTTTCTAAAGTCAGACCAAATGGACCTTTATAGATACCTAGTTGTTCATTTTTATTACGCAGCGTTATTTCTATTAGAATATTTTATTCTCAAAAACTTGGAAAGTAGAGCGATATGTTTAAACAAAGTTCTGTGCAAAATAGAAAGCTGCAAGATATTCAATTTACTTTCAATGATTGATGACTTAGTTAGAGTGCACGGATATTACTCTGATTTTATAGAGTTGTTTAACAAGATTTTTGAATCCCACTTTTTCTTTATAAATATGACATTGGTACTATCAGTTTTGTTGAATATTGATGCGTGTTTTCTTAATGCTGTTTTTCTTGGTATAGAACGAATTGTTGCGGTTATAATGTCGATTTGTTACTTCACAGTAAGTATAAGGTTAATGCTCGAATAATTAGTGCATATTAATTAAATTATAATATACATTTCATTATTCATATATTCCAATTATTAAAATTCAGTTAAATTTTCAAGAACTATCGGCAAAACATTCTTTAAAGTACCTAAATATTGTTACGTAGTAAAAGTTTTAAAACTTTTCACTAAAATGTACGGTGGGCGGTTGGCCTCTATACCATGCTCGAACCCATAGGTCATACATGAATGTTTAGGTAAATACTAATTTGATAAAAGCAAAAGTTTTTAACATTCGACTATAATTTTAAAATATACAATAATATATTTACCACCCACCCACCATACATATAAAATAACTATATACATTTTTACATATTATTTTATTGCAATAATCAATATTACCAACAAGGTTTTAGAGTTTATACACATAATAAAATTGTACGTATTTCAATTAGAAGCTAACGTAAGTCTTTTTTAGTTCCAAGTAGTGGTTTTAACCAAACTTTGCGAAAGGATTGCGGGGGCAGATGATGAGGCAATTAGAATATTATCCCGGGTATCCCTACAATTTTCAGATAATATGGCTGTACAAAGGAAGATTGAGTTGTTACTATCAAGATATAATACCAGAAAAAAAGAATTTTCTGCCGCAAAATGTTTTACTGTCTCCTATACAACTCTTTACAAAGTAGTGAACGTAATTACTACGTACTTAGTTGTGTTAGTTCAGTTACCAAGGAATGCAATAAATGATTAAAAAATCTATAAAAATGCAAAACATATTAATTACCATTTTATGTGCTCATATAAAACATCGAGTTTCATATTTTATTATTATCAATTACTCGTTACCATATACTAACTGACCTGCAGAAAAAAGTCACCATAACATATTTTTATAGTTTCCTCCTTTCCACCCTTTAAATAATTAGATCTATGAAGTTTTTTCATTAATTTATTATTTTATATATATCATACATTTATATATCATTATCATTTATGTATCAACATGTTCATATATAATTAGATGCCTCAAATTGTCACTTGAAGATTGCTAGTGTATGCAATACATGTCTCTCAATTCACCCAATCCTCAAGAGTTTACATAGTACTTCTATTTGGGATGATTGGTATTTGAAGACTGTAATGTAGGAAGAGATCTAGATGGTAAGCAACAAATGCGGATGATGATCTTTGTGTGCTTAACGCACTTAGAAACAGAAGAACTGCCATCAATACCACCGTACAGTGCAACTCCTATAATATAAGGGAAGAAAACCGTTAAACTACCTACTACACCTGATAGACACAGCATTCCCGCAGCATAGTTATAGTGAAACGAATATAGCCAAATACTGAAAAGAAGATCGTACAAATTCATTTCAAATTCGGTAGCAAAACAGGACCATGTATACATAGGAATTATCAAAGCATTCAGCAACAGCGTTCGATAAGTATATTTACACACTGATTTATTAGCAGATAAAGGTGCAAATTCTGTCAACGCCGAAGCTGGTAGCAATGTACTAATCCAAAAACTTGTAGCATGTCGTTTTGAATAAATCGGTTGGCCGCGGAAAAACAATGTTTGTTTGCACGACGCGTGGAAGCGATGACGCGGTGCTCGAGCGAGATCATTTTCTCACCGCAGATGAGTGGGGTATAATTAATATTAATTTGGTTTATTTCCTATCGCTGGGCTCTTCGTGGCAAAGAGCCTTTTTGTTGTGTCTCGTACCGTGCTGGTATAATAACGACAAATTCGCCGCCCGTATATTTTGACCGTTCCGTTCCCGAAACGCTGCCTCTTTCGGACGTTTGATAACGGACCAAGGGCAAATTCTTCCCTCTAATCCTAAGGTTCAGACGATACCAGTGTTTGCAAGCAGCAATGCATCGTTAGGAGGAGGACTTTCTATAAGATAAGTGTTGGCTAAATTTTTGTGATTAGAAACACGAAAGACAATTACATTCGTCCCAGGACGCAATTCCTGGGTGGCGCCCATATTGTTGTAAATATAGTTATAAACTTTTATTTTAGAAAATATAATGTATAGTTGTTTTCGTTTTTTTTTTTGTAACGTATTCTAATTGTTCATGGAACATTTGTTATTTTTAGTTATCGGTTAATTTAGTTTATTAACAGTTTTAAAAATATATTTAATTCAAGTTCGAGTGTAATTTATCTTTCACCTGTTGTTCCCACCCCAGAACCGCAAATAAAAGAGCTACGGTTGTTATAAACTATACCTAAAAAACAAAACATTAATAATACAAGACCTTAAAATTGCTCGTATTGAACTATAGCAGGCCAAAATAGAGCAGTAAGCACACAAAGAATAATAAAAGATCAGGAGATATTTTGATGCATGCAAACGACCGTTGGATAGTTATGCCCAGCAGAAAATAAATTTATACGCCAGATGGAAATGTCACAACCATCAAAAACAGCTTAAATTAGCTATTACGTCCAATAATGAAAAAAAAAATTGCGATAATCACATAATCAGACGCTTCAATATATGGCATTTGGATTAAGCATATCAATACAAATATCTTAGAGATTTATTGAAGAAATTCTACATCTCCTTAAATATTGCTAAGTGTTTGTAGACAATATGTTAATAACATCTAAATTAAAAAATATAGAATTGTCTCAGATCTTTTGTCAAAACTTGGCACACACAAAGTTTAACTATTTAAAGAAAACAATTGGTTAATATTTAATAGGAAAAGAACAACAACAAACATATTTATCTATCTATACTCTTCGTGGCATCGATTACTAGGTGGTTAATAATCTCTAGTGGTATAGTATCCCAAGAAAGAAAGATTTATGTGCTGAAGAGCTTGCAGCGTCTGTGGAGTCCCCATAATGTCACATGACCATTGTCATTATCCTCCGCAAATAGGTTCAAAGAAATTCATTCAATATGGGGACGGGAATTGCCTTGATGGTAAAGTGGGTCTTCTAGCTACTGAAGAAACAAAAGAATATAGGGCTCTACTGTCTTATCCAAATATTGCTGAGCGTTCATACTGCCACGGATGAATACCAAACGAGACCTACTTCCATGAGTTATAGCATCCCATAACATTTGATGCACAGGTCTCTCCACAGAAAAATGTTCGACGTTCCCCATATCTTCGTTTGACGGCCTTAATGTATCACTTACGGGATTCATCACTAAACACCACCTTATGCCCCTCTGGGTTTCAGTTGCAATCTACGTTGCTGTTAGTATATTGAGATGTGGCTAACAGGAATACAAGCTGAAAGTTTTATTCTACAGTAAACATTTCGAAGGGTTGCGGGATAACCTTCGTTAGCTAACCATAGATCGGGAATTAATCTGGTACTGGAAAATCGACCTCTTGTTGCCATTAGTTGAAGATGGCGGTCTTGAACCTCATCTGTTCTTCTTTGTCCCCCCATTTCTCTAATGCGATGTTCCTGATCCTATCTAGTCCATACCAGATAGCAGCGAATGGCGGTGGATTGGCATCGCGTAAAGCGCTTAACAATTTCTCTAATCCAAAAACCACCTTCGCGTAAACCGACCTCTGTTGAATTCGCTTAATTGGCCCTAATTTTTACAGAGTGGCGGCTCGAAAGTTAATAGTTTGACAAATTTATAAAAAATAATAGTCTTATAAAAAAAATAATTAAATCATATTCTTACAAAATACAAAGTTGGGCACGCCGGTGGTGACGCATTCGGTTACGGCCCCAAACTGCCGTGCAGTAACGTTGGTTCGGGTCAGTAGTTGGATGGGTGACCGGTACTATTCACCATTGGGATAAATTAATGGTGCTTTAGGGTGACGGGGGCGATCCTTTAAAGTAACAAGCTCATTGAACTCATCACGACTGAAAAACTCGTCGGCCCTGTGTACATCATGAATATTGGAGTGTGTGTTCTGGACGCGCCAGTGGAGAAACAAAGGACAAACGTCACGTGCGCGATATATTATCCCCTGTCGATATTTCGGTTAGGTGTTCAGACACCACTTCATTTTGTGATGGTTGCATTCTCGGTAAGTCACGTCGAAAACCGTTCCACTCGCGTCAAGATCGTCCGCAAACCGTCGGAGAATGCCGATGTAAACGGCCCAATGTCTACTGACTCGATTAATGGTTTCCGATATTATGTAGCCTTCAAAGATGACTATTCTCGATACATTCGCATATTTTTCATGAAAGTAAAATCAGAAGTTACTTTGCATTTGGAAACATCCCTGAATGAGTGCGACATTGCAGGCCACACAGTTAAAGCTTTTCGTTCGGACTGTAGCACTGAATTTGTCTGCGAAGCACTGTTGATTCTGTTACGAAAACGGGGCATCGAGTTTCGTCAGTTATGTCCCTACACTCCTGAACGGTAAAACGGTGTTGCAGAACAAGCAAACAGACATGTTGTTGAACTATGTTAGCTCGTTAAATGCTCTCAGTGTGCAAACTGCCGAAAACGTTTTGGGCTCACGCATATGATATGGCAGTATTTTTGATAAATCGCACAGGGAAATCCAAGTGTTCCAGGCAAAGCTCCATTCGAGTTATGGACTGGAAAGACATTCAATAGTTTCTAATTCCTCCGAATTTTTGGATCAGAATCCTACATCAATATTCCAAAGTTTCGCTCAAAATTTGACGACCAAGCAGTACTTGAACATCTCGTGGGATACGTGAATGAGAAAGATGCTTACAGGGTTTGGATACCATCGACGCATCGATTGGTAAAGTCAGTCACGAGACGTTGACTTTCGTCCAGAGAAGCTGTGCACAACAAACAACACCATTGAACTTGAACTTCAAATCCCAGAAGAGACCAATCAAGACGACATTTCTGAAGACATCAAACACAAGTGTGGATCAACCAGCAGCACCCAAGAAAACGCCAATTCGGATCAGTATGACACTAATGACAGCGACACCTCGGAAGGGGAACCAACTCCTATCCAAACTCGACACTTGGAACGGACGACAAAACAGCCAGTGAGATTTGATGACTACGAAGTAGAATACACATCTCATCGATCCCAAGCAAACAGTGCTGTTGCGTGATTGACCTGGTACAATTACCACCTGGCAAACGCGAGTTAAGGCGGATTCCCAAGGCCACACACGTGCAGTTCCCTATCTGCGTGAGTTAAGGCGGATTCCCAAGGCCACACACGTGCAGTTCCCTATCTGCGTGGAATTCCGGAGTCATCAACTCTTAGGTTATAAATACATCCCACAATTGTAACAAAGTCAGTAATAAATCTGTTAGTCGCATTTGTCGCATGAATTATTTCTCATTCAACGCTCCTGAAATAAAAAGTTACTTTTTAAAAAGTCAATCGATAGTTGATCAACCAAAACTGGCGCAGTCGGTAGGATCCGTCGAACGGTGAAAAAGACAAAAATCGCTTTGACCCGGTCCGATAATCGGTTAATTCGACAAACGATCCACAACAAAACATCGGAGACGCAGAAAACTTCAAACGGACACACATCGCCGGAAGCACCTGCAGACCCGAAGGAAGACATCGACTATCGAGGGGAGCATCCAGAGGAAAGTCCCAAATCGACGATTCTCCGGAACCCATAGATTAGGAAGACCTGGAAACCACACGTCGCTGGATTCTATAGGCAATAGAATTAAGAAAACCACGACAAAGAATGCAGAAGTACGCTCTAACCCTAATGTAAGTTTCCAATTAATTATCCGCTTTCAATCACACTGTTTGATTTTCTTTAATACGCGAAAAATAATAATTAATTAATATATGCTAAATAATAAAAAACTCTATAACTTATGAACGAATTCGAAAATATAATCGAACAATTGAACGATATTCACTTAGATATAGTTGAACAAGATAATTTAAATATTCCCGAAATGGCTCTAAACGTCCCACTAATGCGTTATCAAGCAGATAACATTCCAACGTTTGATGGAAACCCAAAACAACTTAATAGATTCATAAATTCTTGTGAACATTTTTTGCAAGCATTTCAAAACGTAAATAATGTAAATGACCGCATTAATATCTGTTTGCTTGATACGATTCTAAGTAAATTACGCGATCGTGCTGCTGATTTAATCGGCACTAGAACCGAATTAAACACGTGGCAATTAATTAAAGATGCATTGAATCAAACATTTTCGGATCAGAGAGGTACAGATTGCCTAATTCAGGATTTGATCTCAATTAAACCATACAAAAATGAAACACCAATTCAGTTCGGAATGAGAATTCAAGACGCTAGAAGTTTGTTGTTTGCTAAATTAAATACCACTATTCAAGACCCTAATGAAAAATTAATTAAGATTCGTCATTACGACGATTTTGCGCTTAAAACATTTATAAACGGATTGCCATACCATATGCAACTAGTAGTAAGACTTAGAAATCCGAACTCGATCGAACAAGCATTAGCATACGTAACGGAAGAAGAAAATTTCAAATACATTAACAACGGACAGAATCCGAATTTCCGACAACCCACATATAGACCACAACCTTCTGTAAACCCAAATTTTACACGACATCCACCCAAACCGAACAATTTTGCACAAAAACCAAACTTTTACCCCCCAGATATTCACAACCGAATTTCTCTCAACAACCTAATTTTGCTCAACAAGCCAATTTTTCTCAACGATCAAATTTTGCTAGACCACCTATGTTTAATTTTCAACAGAGACCGTTTTCAAATGCAACGTTTATTCCGCGTCCCGCAATAAATGCCCAACCTCAGTTAAATCAATTTAACAAACCGAATTTTAATCAATTCCCGAATAACTCAAATAATAAATTTGGCAACCAAAAAACATTTCCATTTAATCCAAAATTAAGTTCAATAACCAGGAATAATTCTCAACGTAAATTTGCCCCTGAGCCAATGGACACAACGTCAGGATACGCCACACTTAGACCGAAACCTACATTTATCGCGGAAGAGTTATTTACCCATCAGATAAATGACCTTGATCCTAATTCGTATCAATACGAGACCAATTATGAAACACCAAACGACCAATTTTTCGAACCGACCAATAATTATTATCCTAATGATCCTGAGTATGAATTTTACAACAACGAACATATTAATCATGATCAATACTTTGACGTAAATAATCAGTCGTACAATTATATTAATAACGAAGGTTACGTAGAAAACCAAGATCAAAATTTTCACCGGATCAGAAACAAACATAATTACTATTAATAACATTCATGCAAAACTACCATATATTAATGTCCCCGAACTAAACGCAAAATTCCTAATAGATACTGGAAGTACCAGAAGTTTAATAAACCCTCAACTTGCCCACACATTTTATGAAGATTTTATTTCGAATGAATCATTTCAAATCGAAACCGCACACGCAATGACAGAACATAATGAAGTTGCAATAATTCCAGTTTTTACCCCGTTTCAAACTAATAGCTATCATAAATTTTACTTATTCGACTTTTCTCCAAATTACGACGGACTTATCGGTGTAGACCTTTTAAATCAATTAGGGGCCAATATAAACATACAAACAAGAAAATTAACCACACCCAGTGTCGAAATCCCAATAATTTACGAAAATTCTAAACTAACCAATAAAACAAATCAATTTAATGAAAGTTTTCTAATTATTCCACCTCGCACACAGCAGGTTATACAACTGCCAGTAGAGTTAGATAATGGTATCGGAATTTTAAATTACACAAATTTTGGTATAAAAACAGAAATGCCAAAAGCATTGGTAAATGTCAAAAATTACCTTGCAATTACCACGATCACAAATTCAGGAGAAAACGCAATAAAAATAAAAATAAATGCACCTTTTGAAATCGAAAAATTAGACATATGTGACGTTAATTTCATAGAAAAAATGGAGACCGATGAAACGCCTTTCGGTACTAATTACGATAATATTTTAAAATCAAACCTAAAAAATTTACGATTAAACCATTGCAACACAGAAGAACGTGACGCGATTAGGAAATTATGTTTTGAATTTAGAGATATATTTTATTCAGATAAAATCCCATTAACATTTACGAATCAAATTCAACACAAAATCAATTTAAAAAATGAAACCCCAATTTATACTAAAAGCTACAGATACCCAGAAATACACAAATCTGAAGTTAAAAATCAAATTTCAAAAATGCTAGATCAGAAAATTATTCAAGATTCGACATCACCTTGGTCCAGTCCTATCTGGATAGTACCAAAAAAACTCGACGCATCAGGCAAGAAAAAATGGCGACTAGTTATTGATTACAGGAAATTAAACGAACGTACAATTGACGACAAGTACCCTCTCCCGAACATCACTGACATTCTTGACAAACTAGGTAAAAGCCAATATTTCACAACTTTAGACCTTGCAAACGGCTTTCACCAAATAGAAATGAACCCAGACGATATTAAAGAAACGGCTTTTTCGACAGAAAATGGACACTACGAATTTCGAAGAATGCCCTTCGGACTAAAAAATGCACCCAGTACATTTCAACGTACCATGGACAATATATTACGCGGACTACAAAATGAAATTTGCTTAGTTTACCTCGATGACATTGTTATTTTTAGCACATCTCTCCAAGAACACATTTCGCGATTAAGACAAATTTTCATAAGACTTCGACAATCAAATTTTAAAGTACAATTGGACAAATCAGAATTTTTGAGCAAAGAAGTTCAATATTTAGGACATATTATAACCCCGGACGGTGTAAAACCAAACCCTGACAAAGTTTCCGCTATAAAAAATTTCCCAATACCTAAGACGCAAAAAGAAATAAAATCGTTTCTCGGACTTGTAGGCTATTACAGACGCTTCATAAAAAACTTCGCTAAAATTACTAAACCGATGACAAAATGTTTAAAAAAAGATTCCAATGTTTCACATACCCCAGAATTTATAGCTGCCTTCGAACACTGTAAACAAATTCTTAGTAACCCACCAATTCTGCAATATCCCGATTTTGAAAAACCTTTTATATTAACAACCGACGCTAGCAATTTCGCTATCGGGGCAGTGTTATCCCAAGGATGCATTCCCAATGACAAACCAATAGCATACGCCTCTCGAACCCTTAACGAAAGCGAATCACGATATTCGACCATAGAAAAAGAACTGTTAGCTATAGTATGGGCATGTAAATATTTTCGACCCTATATTTTCGGAAGGAAATTCCAAATTTACACCGATCATAGACCATTAACCTGGTTGTTTAATTTAAAAGAACCCAATAGTAAATTAATACGCTGGAGACTTAAACTCGAAGAATTTGATTACGAAATAATATTTAAAAAAGGAAAACAGAATACAATAGCTGATGCTCTTTCTAGAATTAGCTTAAATGCACTCGAAACTGAAAGCACAATCAATAATCCCGGTGAAATTAATCAAGAAATACTAGAATACGTACGACAATTAGCAGAAAACCCAATACAAGACGACCCCCAGACAAATCAATCAAATCCACCTGTTAAAATTTTACAAGACGTTTTAATCAAACCAGCAACGAACATAAAAGACATCCACCAACCATCTCTCCAATCCACTCCTCATTCAGTTAGTAATGATACTAGTTTAAATGAAGGAATTTCAATTTTAGACGAGATTATTAATAATAAACCCAATCAAATTTTAATAACTAAAAATCCACACAATAAATTACAAACTACTAAAGAGAATTTTGGACACCTTAAAATTCTTCATGTCAAAATACCAACATCAAATAAAAGTTTAATTCTCGAATTACTAAAAAATTACACAACGGACGGACAAACATTTTATTTATACTTCTATGATGATTCGATGTATTCATATTTTAACGAAACCTATTTAGAACATTTTTATGAAAAAGGGTTAAAATTAATCAAATGCACAAAACTAGTAAATTCAATCAAAGACGAAGAAGAGAGAGTAATGCTAATCAAATTCCAACACGAAGGAAAATCTAATCATCGTGGAATCAACGAAACACTCGAGAAACTCAAAAGAAATTATTATTGGCCATCTATGAAAAACGATATAACAAATTTTATCAATAATTGCAATACATGTCAAATTTCAAAATATTCCCGGAAACCCCCATACGTCCCAATAGTTTTAACCGAAACAGCCAGTAAACCTTTCCAAAATTTACACATCGACATATTTAGATTTGATAAACAAGACTTTTTAACGATAATTGATTCCTTTTCAAAACTAGGACAAGCCATCCCTATTCAAGGTAAAACTGGAATACAAATTTGTAACGCACTAATTAACTACTTCTCGTATTACGGAATACCCGAAAAAATCACAATGGACAATGGTTCGGAATTCAAAAACGAAACTGTTAAAGAACTTTTAAATTTACACAAAATTAGATTACATTTCACGACCCCACTTCATCATGAATCGAATGCACCCGTTGAACGATTTCACTCTTCACTTATTGAACACCTAAGAATTTTAAGACAAACTCACAAAAATAGTAACATTGAAATATTAATGAAATATGCAATAATTGCATACAATAACTCCATACATTCATCAACAAATTTTACACCCTTAGAACTTACACTTGGGCACACCAATACCCGTGACCCCTCCAACCTAATCAATACCGAATTTTACTCCGACTACGTTGCAAACCATAAAGATAAAATTGAACACATATATAAAGATCTGACAGATAAATTAGAAGAATCAAAAAAGAAAGTAATTAAAAAACGCAATATTAAAGGTCCCGACCAATACCAATTTACTATAGGCCAAACCGTATTTAAAACAAGAAATAGGCGAAATAAAAAGGAAAACAAATTTACAGGTCCTTATAAGATCACTGAAATTTTAGAAAATAATAAAGTAAAAATACAAAATAAATCAAACAATAAAATTGAAACAATACATATGAAGGAATTAAAAGCCCCGTTTGTTACAGATTCTGTTCATTCTACTTCGAAACAATAACATTAAGAATTCATGACTTAAACGACAACCCAGGACTGTTACCGTTAAAGTTAGGCTCCGCCCAAAATGTCATAAATTATTGGTCATTCATACAAGCCTTTGATATAACCAACATAATTATAGAATTCCAATCGCTCCAAAAACAATTTCATCGACTCAAAACTACAATAGAAAATTCACCAGAGCATAAAAGAGAACTCTATAACTCATATAATGTAATCACTAATATAGAAACGTTAATAATTCAAGAAATAAACCAAATTAATCCTAATAATAAAAGAACAAAACGAGGTTTAATTGATGGTCTAGGATCAATTATCAAAGTCCTGACTGGGAATCTTGATCACAATGATGCTGAAAAGTATGATACTGCAATATCTACCGTAATAAAAAATGAAGGTAAAATAAAAACCATAATTAAAGATCAAATTTCAATCTTGCATTCGACAATTGAAAACTTTAATTCTACTACACAAAAATTAGCACATAACCAAAACAAACTAGAAGATCGTATTTTGCAAATGGAACAAGCTATAAAAACGAAAAACTTAGAAAATACAAATATGTATGAATTTTACCTATTTAACACAATATTATCCCAAATCTTTACATCACTACAATTAGTACACAATATATTTGAAAAATTAGAAATCATGATCACCTTTTCAAAATTGAATGTTATCCATAACTCAATAGTGGAACCTAAAGAACTTCTAGAAGAATTGGAATTAATAAATAAACAGATCAACAACAATAAATTGCCATTTGAACCAAAATTAGAAAATATACTGCAGTTTGAAAAACTCTCAAAAATTAAAAGTTATATTAAAGAAAATCAAATCGTATTTATAATCCAAATCCCAATCGTGGAGCCAGAAACCTACAACTATTTCCATCTTTACCCCTTGCCTACACCATCCAACAATGAATTTAAAACGATATTTCCTCAATCCAAATATCTTCTCATTAACGAGCATTCGTACTTGCATTCCAACGATCCATGTAAAGAAACCCGCTCTGAAGAATTTTTATGTTACAAACCCAATAATTATGAGGAAATAAACACCAATTCTCCATGCGAAATCCAAATGATAAGCCTCGCAAAAAATACCAGCAATTGTCATCAAATTCTAACAAACATCAAAACTATGAAAATTCAAAATTTAGAAGATAACAAATGGATATTAGTAATTCCAAACGAAAAAATTGCAACGAAAAAATGCGAAAAACATAAAGATAACATTTTATTAAAAGGAACGTACTTATTAGAATTAAACACATCATGTGAAATTAGTATTGGAAAAACAAAAATTAAATCATATCAAACCACAAAAACGAATTTCAAAGCAGTTGAACTCCCTAAACTGAATTTCGAATATCAACAAAAGTTAAATAAACAATTCAACATCAAACCATTGAAACTAGAAGCAATTAACTTCGGCGAAATTAATAATATTCAACATGGACTAGATTTACAAAAGTATGAATTAAATAGAATGATAAGTGAGCCGGTGATTACACATAAACTTAGCGTTTGGACAATAATCCTATATATAATTGTGACCATAATATTAACCTTTCTAATCTACCGAATTTTCATGAAATTACGTCTAAACAAAAAGAAAACTCTAGGAACCCCGAAAATGGAAAACATCATCATTTAATCTCGCATTCCTGATAACCTACATGCTCGAACTTCGCCAGGGAGGAGTTAAGGCGGATTCCCAAGGCCACACACGTGCAGTTCCCTATCTGCGTGGAATTCCGGAGTCATCAACTCTTAGGTTATAAATACATCCCACAATTGTAACAAAGTCAGTAATAAATCTGTTAGTCGCATTTGTCGCATGAATTATTTCTCATTCAACGCTCCTGAAATAAAAAGTTACTTTATAAAAAGTCAATCGATAGTTGATCAACCAAAACTCGCGCAATAGTTGGGTACTTCGTTTAAAATATAAACCTAATGGTTCGATTGATCGGTATCGCGCTCGTTTAGTTGCTCGGGGTGTGTTAAAACGGGAGGGCCTTGATTATGATGAAACTTTTACCCCTGTTGCCCGGTATGACGCGATTCGGGCCCTTATCGTGACTGCAGCTAAAGAGAAACTTGTTCTCGGTCAATTCGACGTAAGAACTGCATTCCTATATGGTGAGATAGACTCTGAAATTTACATTACTCAACCACAAGGTTTCGACGATGGGTCAGGTCGTGTGTGTCATTTGAAGAAATCTGTTTACGGTCTTAAACAGTCGCCTCGTTGCTGGAACAACAAGTTTCACTCGTTCATGGAAAACAACGGATTCACAAGATCAACAGTAGACCCATGCATTTACATCCGACAGAATGAGACAGAATGAGACAGAAAAACTGCTAATTACAATTTACGTTGATGATGATCTCATTGCAGGATCATCCCAAGATACAATCAACTCGTTCCTGAAATTGCTGACATCAGAATTCAAGATTACGGTAGACTCTCTTGATTCATTTTTAGGAATGCAGAGACAAGTCTCATGTACGCATTTCACAGCGAACTTACGTGAAGAAAGTTATGCAACGTTTTGGCATGGAAAATTGCAATCCTGTGAATACACCTTGTTACCGGCGTTCAGTTTACCTGAACGTAGTAACAAATGCGTAATTATATTTTTTCTACTCCCATAGTAGTAAGTAGGCAATAACGCAATCGTTTGTTGATTAGTAACCATGGCATTATGATACATGCACGTAATGAAGAAAAAAACTAGCACGTAATATATTACGTAACCATTATTATTACGAAACTCAAATCAAGTAGCCTAGACAAATGAATTTGACATTTATCGTTGTTGAATACATATTACATTGACGTTATTTTGGTTTAATTATTATTAATTATTCATTGTTAAAATGAGTGAAAGTGACTCCACAGAAGAAATTGTTGGAACTCCACCAGAAATTAGGCAAATAGCAGAACATACCGCAGCGGATCTTCTCCCGGAAAAATCCAAAGAGCGTTATGAAGTGGTTTACGGTAAATTCATGGATTGGCGTATGAATAGTATTCAGTCTTTTTCGGAAAATGTGTTATTAGCCTATTTTGGAGAAATAAGTAAGAAATACAAACCTTCATCTCTTTGGGCCATGTATTCGATGCTGCGAAGTGTTTTAATAGTAAACATAACCTCAATATTGCAAAGTATTCCAAATTATAATGAATGGGAGTAGAAAAAGTATAGTACACAACTCGAGTTGTAAGTCACTTACGTACTCGTGGAATTACTGCACTCGCCTAACGGCTCGTGCGCAACTTTTTCCACTCGTACGTAATATATGACTTACAACTCTCGTTATGTAATATACTATTAATCCATTTTACGAGCTACCCATTGCTCCTAATAATAATTTGCATAAATTCCGCATTATTGAAATAATCCAAACGAGAAAATTTTCCAAAATGTGCAGCTGCCAGTGCGGAACAATAGGACAGGCCCTTTTCGGCGAAGAGGATCATTACCTGTTCCCGGAATTGCGGGGTCGAAACAAAGCCGCGGTAATCAAGATCACCGTATAAAACCAGGTACTTTACCAGTCGTCTGCCATCAGCAGCGGTGGTCAGCCTGGTCGGCTTTCCAGATTCAAGCCTCTTGCTATTTTTAACTAACTGTATATGTTTCTATGTTTCTTTCTTTGTAATATATCTTCTTCTTCTCTGGCCTCGTATTTAATTTACACATATTTCTCTTGTTCTTTTACTTTTTTCACAGCTAGCCGGTGCCCATCCGTTGACGTGGCGTGGAAGCACAAGCAAGTAGCACGGAGGGGAAACTGTTTAATCGAAGCCAGCTGTTAATCGATGGTGAGCTTCGCCAGGAACCCCTGTGCCGCCTCCAGTGCGTGTTGGTTCCAGAAAGTACCGCCCAATAAACCGGATACCATCAAACCATTGATAATGAACACTTTGTGTCCGAAATATGCATCTGGATAAAAATAAAATATTGAAGAAAGGTTCTAAGTGTTTTAATCAAAGTTAAGAACATGTGTTCCAAGATTGATCTTCACAACTGATATTTGTATTTCTCTGTTATAATAACTAGTTGTTCAGTTTACGGGGAAGTGTTGAAGTTATAAACTGTATAACTGATAGCTTATTTTATATGTTGGCAATCCTGCCGCGCCTGTTAATTGTTAGTTAGGTATTTTATATAGTTAGTGTTACACTTCACGCTGATTTCGTGTTCACGTTGGCTCGCTTAATAAATGTCGTTTTAGTGTGTTTTATCCGTGTTTTATTTCCTAACCCTATTAACCATCACAGAAGCAATATGAACCCCTGTCGAATATCTACTTTTCCAGCAATGCCCGTCCCCATATTACAAGAATTTCCATGTAAGGATTTGCGGAAGATGCCAATATCTTGACATAGCCACCCCGATCACCTGATCTTTCGCCTATTGAGCATGTATAGGACGTTATAGGAAAAAAACTAAAGATCTTACAGCATCATCTGCTGAAACGCCAAGTTCTTTACCACGAATTACAAGTTGCTTGGAATACAATACCTCAAAGAATTATCAACCACCTGCTAGAATCGAGGTCACGAAAAGTAGGAGAGCATGTAACTAATAAGGATGACAACAATTTTTTATAAAAAATATGTTTATTTTTATTCTTTTTCTTTAAAATTCTAATCAATTTCTATCTTTGAACAGTTTAACGTTTGTGATGAGTTTGGTCAAAAAAATCCTAACCCTTCTTGGTGTTCCGATTTCCATGTTACTAAGTATATATTCAATCCTTAAAATTTCTTAATTTTTGTTATCGTTTTAACTTCCTATTGCTTCATATTTTTTACAGATTTATATTTGTGCATAATTTGCATATGGTAACTATTTGTGTCATCGGCAATAAACAAATCCACAATATCTAAAACATTTTCTGCATTTCTTGGAAACATATTAACACCAGAATTTTCTGAATAGGAGTTTACAGAATAACTGGTAAAATTCTTTCGTTTTTTTCTTTTGTAAAATCTAAATCATTTTTATCCATAGAGAGCATATAGGCATTGAAGCATTCAAAATAGTCTTCTGTTATAGAGTAATGTAAACAATTAAAACGCCGGTGGTAGCGCATCGGTTACGGCCCCGAACTGACGTGCAGCAACGTTGATTCGGGTCAGTAGTCGGATGGGTGACCGGTACCATTCACCATTGGGATACAATTAATGGTGCTTTAGAGTGACGGGGGCGATCCTTTAAAGTAACAAGCTCATTTACACACACACAAATACACAAATGACACATGGCGGAAGGACCACGTGGTCGATAGCCTAACAGTACTACTACTACTACTACTGTAAACAATTAAATTAATAAATTATCTAATTAAACAATCCCTTAATTACTGCAAAATATAACTCTTTGTATTCTCTTTAAAACGGACATTGACAACGAATAAAGAAAATCTACTAGAATTTTTTTCAGAAAAATTACGTACTACCGTTGATTGAAATATTGTTGATTGGGTATCTATACAATATTTCAATCAACGGTACTACTACGTCGACGGAGTCTTAATTTTAAATACAAAAATAAATTAGTGGGTGTGTGTAAAATAACTCATTATATGTATTTATTTATTTATTAAGTGTCATGAATTCTTTCCTAATAGCGAATGGTACCAGCCGACCGTCCTATTGCTGACCCGGACTAACTACAGCACATTTTGAATAGTTTTAGGTCATTCAATTATATACCATATTACATATACTTTGCAAAAATTAAGTTAATAAATTTTATATATTATTAACTGGAGTAAAGGTTTTAAAACGATTTAAAATATTAATGCCATGAATCAATAACTAAAATATTACAAATACAAGACAACTTAACAAACGACAAATAAAATTCCCAAAAGTGTCGCCAACAGTCGATGTAAATAAGGTTGCCTGTATTATAAAATCGGCTAGGAAACCATATACGGCTTATAGACTTTTGATTGCCATCTCGTATCAATTAGAAAAAATAATTAACTCATATACAGTTTTCTGCATTCGGAGAAATTCCAACCAATCATTTCTCGCCACACCTGAAATCTGAACGCCACCGGCATCTGTCAAACCAGCTGTTTCGAGACACATGCACCACTGACGTGTATCTTCGATCAGCCGTAGCAAGCTTAGAAAAAGCACTCATTTTGGCAATCCTTTACGCCGACGCCATCCAGACGCTATAATTGAGGCTGGCCGAAAACATAGCTCAGGTAAAGTACAACTTTTCCCACACGTTCACGTACAGCCGCATAACCTCACAATATCAGTCAAATCTGTGAACCTTGTTTTTGAGTTGTTTTATGATATTTATACAATAATATTTGTGTGATAGAGTTAATGCTATGAGAAATGATTTGTGAAACTAGTTCAATTCATTACTTAATCATCTATAGGGTAGATTTTGATATTTAGAGATTTTGTATTGTATATGTGACATATTTCAACCTCCTCAGTCCTGCTTACATATTTAGAGATTAGAAACGTTTCACATAAATTTGGGTGTATATTTCAGTAATTACTACCCTATAATTACAGTTATCTAAAAAATATCAAGTCATTATAATATGTATTTGTTACATACAATCATAAATTCCTATAATACTGTTATATAGTTTATATGTATATATTAATTATTTTTCCTATAATTATAGAAAAAAAAAATCAATCAGTGAAATAAAATCAGTGATGGATTTAATTAAAAATGTAATTAATTGAGAATATTATATAAATGTTTTAATGGTTAATAATATCAAATGTTATCTAATAAGTAATTTTTATTACTTATTATATGCAATTTAAATAAGTATATATAAAATATTATTCAAAAGATCAAATATAAAAATCATAATAATCACAATGTTGTATTATTTGTTATAAAAAAACTTTTTAAATGTAAAATATTAATTGAATTAGGAAATATTTTAATACAAGGAATATAACATACAAAAGTTAGTTTTAAGTTTTATTTCTAGAAAACATATGTGACTGTGATAAGTCAAATGTATCAAAAATTATATATCATAAATTGGGGAAGGATTTCCACAAATTTCTTATAGTAAATTAACTAAAATTATGTACTATGAGAATATCCAATGTGTGTGTGTGCAATTATTATAATTTAATTTGTACATTTTCTATTGGAAATAGAAGAAAGTATTATGATGGTGATTTATTTTTAATTTGAAATAACAATTGAAACATTTATTTTTAAGATCATTTGTGAAACTTTTTTGAAATAAGTTTTTGTATGTCACTTTCAAATTTATGTAGATCGTAAAGTTTCATAGTAAAGCTAAGCTTGCATTATTAACACAAAAGAACTGAATAGATTGATAAAAAAGTATAATTAACTGTTTTAGGAATTGGTTCAAATAAATGTTATGTTGTTAAAAACTACTTATTCTTTATAAGGCAATCGTAGATAATAAATATGATAACCTCTTGGTAAACGAGTAAACATTTCAGATTTTTAAAATATGTGAAAAGTATCATGATTATAATACCACAACCTTTGAAATTAAATCATATTTTATTTTAATTTTATAGTTTATTTTTCTATAACTTAATAATTATAAATATTTTTTTATTAGTCATATATAATAAAATCACATTCTTCATTTAATTTCTTTCAAAAATATTAGGCATGCTCAAAAATATTATTTTGAAATATATAAAAATTATGAAAAAAATGTTTCATGTTCAAGTTTATTTGACAGAAACAACTACATTCACACTAGTGTTGCTATAATAGTTGTCTTATTTGTAACACATATATTGCTGGTCAGGGAAGTAGTTGTTTTTTTGTTGTAGTATTAGTAAGAAATATTGTTGTAGATTTATTAGTGAGTTAATTTTTTGTTTTATTAATAATTAATCAAGTAATATCCATAGATCCATACTACTGAAAACTTTAAATACCATTATGACTATTCTTTCAATGGTTTATTCAGTTCATTTGTTCTGAGGTGCATTTGGTTATCAAAATTATATAGTATTTCTTTTTTTAATATATATATGTGTGTAAAATTTTGTTATCAATTACTATAAATATTTTTTGCCATTTTGTACCAATGCCAATATCATTGTTATGACTCATTTATATTAAAATTGCATGACCATAACAAATCACCAATCTTCACTTTAAATGTATTTGTGTTTTTTACAATGAAACTCCCATTGATAATAATATCTGTTAATTACAAAAATTTGCCTCAAAACATTTATGTTAATTGTTAAACTTAAAAATATTAGACTATAGTAGAATTCAGTATAATGTTTAATATCAATGAATTTTATTTTAAGCAATCCTGAGTTTATTATATTGTAGACTTTTTATATGTTTTAAAGCTATGAATCATTTAATTTTGGTATAACTTCTAACAATAATTGAACATATTTATTTTTTATCTAATTTGTAATAACTAACAAAACAATAGAGAGTAAACTTGTTTTTTAATGAGTCATTTTTGCTAGTTTCCACTATGTGTTATATTAGACAGATTTAATTATTAATTTGACAAAAAAAACAGGGTGCTGCTACTTTAAGTCTGTTTAATTTTAGGAAGGGAGTGTCCCTAAAAATAATGCAGTAAATTTATGTTTTCTTATTAAGCTATTGAATGTCACATTACAAACTTATTACTATTCTATTAAAGTTTTATTTAGGTTTTCATATAAAAATACTTTTAATATTTATTAAACCAAATAATTAATTCATAGTTTATACTCCCAAATGCATCAGTTGCTTCTTTTCACAACCTGTGGCTTGTCACATTAACTTTTGTTCAATAAAATCAATGGAAGTATGCCAACATAATAAATATTATTACATTATTCTTAATGTGCTTATCCTAGATATTTACTGAAAATAAACAATATTTATAAACTTAAATAATTGCTATCAATATTATTACTTTTAATGCATCATGCTTCCATTGATTTAAATTAATTTTTTTGAAAATATTAGTTTATATTACATATAATTTATGAAAGCAGCATATTAATAATTTTATATTTCAGGTGAACAATGAGACGGATATTGGGTGTAAATGTTCTAATCCTAACACTAACTATAATAACCTATACAAATGGGTTAGCAGTAATGTCTATAGATTTTGGCAGTGAATGGATGAAAGTAGGTATAGTATCACCAGGTGTGCCTATGGAAATAGCCCTTAACACTGAATCAAAACGAAAAACACCCACTATCATCAGCTTTAGAGATGGTGTACGGACAATAGGCGAAGATGCTGCCACTGTAGGCATCCGCTTCCCAAAAAATGCTTATTTGTACCTCTTGGAATTGTTAGGCAAAGATATTAACCATCCTCTAGTAAAGTTATATCAGAAGAGGTTCCCGTATTATGAAATTGTAGAGGATAAAGATCGTGGCACAATTTTGTTTAAACATGATGAGGAGACATTCTATAGTCCAGAAGAATTGATCGCGCAAATGCTATTCAGGGCAAAACAGTATGCTGAGGAAAGTGCACGTCAGCCGATTAAAGAATGTGTCATTACTGTGCCGGGATATTTCAATCAAGTTGAGAGAAAAGCCTTGCTACAAGCTGCGCAATTGGCCGAAATTAAAGTACTTCAGTTGATGAATGATTACATGGCCGTTGCTTTGAACTACGGTATTTTCCGCACTAAAGATTTTAATGACACCGCTCAATATGTTATGTTTTATGACATGGGTGCTTCTTCAACAACAGCTACCATTGTTAGCTTGCAAAATGTTAAAACTAAAGAAAGGGGTTACGTTGAAACTATACCTCAAATTTCAGTCATTGGTGTAGGTTACGACCGCACCCTTGGTGGTTTAGAATTGCAGATCCGTTTAAGAGATTACCTCGCTAAAAAGTTTAATGAAATGAAAAAGACCACTAATGATGTGTTCAAAAACCCACGATCTATGGCCAAATTGTTCAAAGAAGCTGGTCGACTGAAAAACGTACTCTCCGCAAATTCTGAGCATTATGCACAAGTTGAGGGATTGTTGGATGATATCGACTTCAGAATGCTGATTACAAGGGAAGATTTCGAAAATTTATCTTCCGACTTTTTCGACCGCGTTGGGTACCCTGTAGAACAGGCATTGGAGACAGCTGGAATATCTTTAGACATTATTAACCAAGTGGTTTTAGTAGGCGCTGGTACTAGAGTGCCAAAGGTGCAAGAAAAACTTCAAAATATAGTAAAAATGGACTTGGCCAAGAATTTAAACACTGATGAGGCTGCCACTATGGGTGCGGTTTACAAAGCTGCAGATTTGAGTACTGGATTCCAAGTTAAGAAATTCATTACAAAAGACGCTGTATTATTCCCTATATTAGCCACATTTGAAAGAGATAATCGCCAGATGAAGCGAACGTTGTTTGGATTAATGAATCACTACCCACAAAAGAAAATAATCACCTTCAGCAAGCACACCGAGGACTTTTCAATCAATTTAAATTATGGTGAGCTAGAGTACTTATCAGATGCTGAAGTTTTGAATGTTGGTGGTCTAAATATCAGTCACCTAGAATTTAAAGGTGTTGCAGAAACTCTTAGTAAAAATAGTGGGCCAGAGGTTGAATCTAAAGGAATTAAGGCACATTTCCAAATGGACGACTCGGGCATTCTTAAGCTAGCCAATGTTGAATTTGTATTTGAGAAAACCGAGACTGGAGAGTCCGATGATCAAAGTAGCTTCTTTAACATAGGTAATAAAATCAGCAAATTATTTAGTGGTGGTGATGAGAAGCCAGTACATGAAGAACCTGAAACTAAAGAAGAGGAGAAAAAGGAAGCACCCAAGGTCGAAAATAAGACTGCTGAGGCAGAAGTGAACAAAACCAAGGAGGAAGCACCCAAAGAGGTGAAACCAAAAATTGTTGTCTTGAAGGAACCTCTACAGGTAATTATTTTTAGTGCATATATAATATTTGAACCTTTGTTTTGACATTTTAAAGTTTGAACTATTTATACTTAGAGTTAATATTTATTATATCATTTTTTAACAAAAGGGTTTGTAAAAAGTTTTTTTTAATGGAAAATAATATGTTGATCCCTACTTACGCATGAAAATTTTAGTAATAGAAAGCAATATTACATTAATCAAACTATGAGGAGATTATAACTTTAACTATTCATTTATTTTATTGCAGTAAATTTACGGTGTAAACTTGCTTATTTTTAGATTATAATTTGTTTTTCTGCTGGTAGTTATATTATAAACTTTGAAGTCTCATTTAAACTCTCTCTGTATGTGTTAACCCTGCTATATTATTAATAGTAAAGTTGATGCATGGATAAGTCTAGGACATGGTGTGGCTATAATTGCTATATTACAGTTATCGGTAAGAAGTAAAATTTATAATGTAGTATCTTGAACCATTTTGAATTATAAAGAAGCACTTGCATTAACTCTCAAATTAAATTAAATTAGTTAGTTTTAAAAGTATGTTTGGGAATATGATTAGTTTAGTTAAGGCATTCAATTAAATGTTCCTAATTTAATTTTATTATTATTAGGCAGTCGAGAAGATTCTTTCAATTGAAAAGATGAACAAAAAACAACTAGATGAATCATTTGAAAAACTTAAAAAACTATATGCAGTCGAACGTGAATTACACCGACGTGCAAGTGCACTCAACGCCTTGGAAAGCTTCGTTATCGACGTCCAAACCAAACTCGAAGAAGAAGAATATATCTCGGCAGCTAAATCTGAGGAAGCCGAGAAAATCCGCACTGCTTGTTCCGAAGCATCAGAATGGCTCTACGACGAGGGAAGCGACGCAGATGCATTTACATATGAATCAAAATTAGAGAAACTGAAAACTCTAACTTGGGATTTATTCAAACGCGTCATGGAACACCGCGAACGTCCCGAAGCTCTGAATGCTCTGAGAGATATGTTGAACGGATCGAAGACCTTCTTTGAATCCGCCAAGAACCTTACAAAGTCTAAGAACCCAGAAAAGGATATTTACACAGACGCGGAAATCGACGCATTGGAGAAACTAATCTCAGATACCGAGTCCTGGAGGGATAAAAAGGTGGAAGAGCAGAATAAGTTGGAAAAGAACGAAGATGTAAAATTAACCGTAAAATCTTTAGCCGAAAAGATGAATGCTTTGGATAGAGAAATGAAGTATCTCCTTAACAAAATCAAGACGTGGAGACCGAAAAAAACTGAGAAACCCGTCGAGGAAAAGAACGACACGGAGAGCAAGGATGAGAAAGAAGAGAATATTGAGGCTGAGGATATAAAAGCTGAGGAGGAGGTAGTTGAGGAGAAACCGGAAACGATAGAACCGAGTACAACCGAAGAACACGATAAAGACGCGCACGCAGAATTATAAGGTCCGCGCGTCACTAGTTTAGTCAAATTTTTTCATTGAAAGACTTTCCGTCAGAATCTTTGTGATAGGCATTTGGATGATTATTTTTATATTTATTTCCATTCGGACGTTTGATTAGGTTTCGGATTTCCAAAGTTGGCACAGTATTTATTTTAGAGTTTTATACCGGTTACCGTTTCGGATCCGTCTTTTGGACATGACGTTTTTTTGTAATTTGTTTCTGCCGAATAAATGTGTATGTGGCCCATATTTCACAAGTAGGAAGCCATCGTGCGAAATATGGTCCACACGCAATATTCTGGTACGTACACGAACAGACTGTGTAATGTAATTTCGTTAATAAATGATTTTCACATTTCGACGTGTCTGGTGAGTTGGTGCGGTCTTTTAAAAAAGTTTCCTAATGTAGTGATGAAAATCTAGTAATTTCAGGAGTTTAGTATGGTGTGCATTGTCTTATTGCAACAATGGTTCCATTTTCATTTATTTATTTTTATATATTTGTGCAGATGTTTAAATAAATCTATAATGATCGATTGTAGTTATTAATTTTTTATGTCTTAAATATAGTCATCAATTGTTACACTATTTTATTTACTGTTATTTACAATGTTTATGATATTGAATCAACTTATTTTTATTACTCTAATATGTGAGTATTTTATAACTACAAAATTCTTAAACTCATTGCTAATTATCAATCATAAATTGAATAAACCAGTTGATATATTACTTTAGGTGGTGCATAAAAACTTAAATATAGTTGTACAATTAGAAGGTTAATTAAACACTTGATTTGTTTCACTATTTAATTTATCGTATAGTTGTTTATATCATAAAACAAGAAGTTTAATAAAACATCGCAATAATTTAATGTTAATGTCATCTTAAAGTCGAGTGAGGAACTTAAATTAAAAATAAATGAAGTGTCAGGTTACAATTAGTATTTTAATTAAATTGTTATATTTTAAAATTTTAACACATACAATTTAGTAGTAATGTTTGGCTATCGGCCATGTGTTCCTTCCGCCGTATCATTTGTGGGTTTAAATGAGCTTGTTACTTTAAAGGATCGCCCCCGTCACTGTAAAGCACCATTAATTATCCTAGTGGTGAATGGTACCAGTCACCCATCCAACTGCTGAAGCGAACTAACGTTGCTGCACTCTCGCAAACACTAGTTAGGCTGCAAGCAAATGCGCCACCACCGGCGTGTACATACATTTTATTTTCAAACTATTATTCTTATTTGTATTATTGGATATTTAAATACAAGGTGTTTCAAATTAAAAAGTAAATTTGGCCAAAAAAGACGTCGTAGACGTATTAGTAGAGGTTAAAAGATAAAATTCCTCATCTTCAATACTATCCAACCCTAGATCTTCTCCCAGTTCTAGGCATCACATTTGTGCTTACTCTGTAAATCTAGTTTTATAAAAATAGCTTGTAATTATATGTCTACCACAAACTGCTTACAAAAAAGCAAGAGTGGATATCAGATCAGCTGAAGATTGAAAAACATTGGAGATGTTGTACTTGGCTTCTTAAAATGCAATCCAGGTCATGTCTATTACACCTTCTCAACAAGAGCAACATTGAACCATGAGTTTTTAAATGTAAGTATATTTATTACAGTTTGTTGTTTATTTCAAATTTTGTGTTGGTAACAGAACAGGTTCAGACTTACATTTGAAATCTAATAATAATCAACTAGATAAAATAAAATTAATAGTCGGAGATGGTCTTAATGATTTATAATATAAATATCTACAACCGATTATTGAAATATTTCAATTAACAATATAACATTATCAAAAGTTAAAGGTGATATCACACATAACATCAAGTGTAATGATATTCTTAATGATTTATCTCAAATAACAAAATTGCAGTTTTCATATATATATTTATAAGACCTAATAAATAATATTATTTCGGCATGTCAGCTTAAATTTCTAACTGAGGGTTAATATTGAACTCGTATATTTAACTAGTAAAAAAAAGACCTTTATTGGCATATCATCCATTATACACAACATCTTTCCTACACACTATTTACATATCTACCCCTACCCCTCTTCTACCTCCTCTTCTCATTTCTATCTCCCTCCCCAACTTCTCCAAAGTCCTTACCCCCGCCCCATCATCTCTCATCCACTCCATCACCCTTCTACTCCCTTTTGCCCCCATCCATTCCTCCTTCACCCCCACGCATTCCTCCGCCAAGTGCCTTCACGTATCCTTCCCATGCCAACACCGTCTTATACTACAGGCCTGGAAACTAAAATCGTGACGTCACAGCGGAGGGCCAACGTTCGTCGCGTCGCACATGTGATCGCCGGCCGGCGAAACGAGTTATTAAGATTTATTCTCGTTTAATACAATAAAATTTAGAATATACGTTCATTATTTAATTAAATATAATATATATTTTAGTTAGAATTAATAAATATAATAAAGTATGACAATATAAAGGAATATAAAGAGGTATCAAATTGAAAACAAGAATCAAACAATGTACAAATAAACTTTATTTCTGACATATTATATACATTTGCTTTATTTCATACAAATTGTTTTATTTATTTTAGAAGATAATTTTAAATATATAATGAACTAAACATAATTAAATGTACTTTGATCAATTTGTGAGTGAATATGGTAAAAATAATGTAACATTCAGTACAGTTTCATTATAAAATCGATTTTAAATACAAATAAAAACGTTTTCTAAATTAAATAAAAATTGTAATAATAAATTAGATACATTTCATTTTTAAATAGTAAACAACGTTTTATAATAATTATTTAATAATATTTGTAGCAACTTTAACAATTAAATATAAAATATCATTATGATTGTGACCTTTTATACAACTGAAATCAATAAGCAAAAGTCACATTTTATTATTTCTTGCCTAGAGAGATCAATTACTACATCCTTTTGTGAATAAGTATTTAAAAATAATTCTTCTCACTTCTCTGATGTTAAACAATCAACAGTTATATATGTAAACATAACTGCACCTGAATTGGGAAATTGTCCTTCTCTGTTAAGATTTTTAATAAAATTATAATTTTATTTAACTCCTTATCTAATACTAAATACTGTTGGCAAATATTACATTTCAAATTCTTTATTGCAGATCTAGCACAATAACCTGCAATGTAATATATTTAAGATGTCTTTAAAACTATTCTTATTGTTAATGGCAAGTGAATATTTTTTATTTATAAATGTAGATAACTTACATTGTCCTTTGTATAATGAAAGTTTTAATTCTGTATTAATTACAGCAAATGATTTCAAAATTGGCACAGATGAAGTGTCCAATAAGCAAATGTAACAGCACAAGTTGTTTGAATAACAGTCCACTCAAGAGGTATAGAAATATTTTCCAAACACACTCATAATTCTTCAAATGTAGAAAAGGTTCTTTGTTTTTCATATTCACATTTAGAACGCACACTTTCTTTAATGGCACTATTTAAATTATTATTGTCGATTCATTGTCTTCCTTCTTCAGCACTTTATCTCATGGTTGGTGTTGAAGATATTAAATAGCTGGCACAATTTGGAAATATTGATAGTTTGGCACCATTTCTAAGTCGAGGTATCTGTAGTGGTATACTGAATTTCTTCCCCGTTGCACTATCAAACCATACAGTACGTCTTTCAATTTCTTCGGCTTTAAAGTAGTGTTCACATACCTTAAAAAACATAATTCATAATTAACAACATATTTTACAATTATTGTAATTAATTATGAACATTGTATTTATATAATAAATTGGCAAGTATGCTTTAATTGTTTGAATTAAATTTGAGGTTATGTTTTTTTCGTACACTAATTTAACGACTAATTAATACCAATTGATATGAATTCATATATATGTGCTACAAGTTTAATGTAATATGGCATATTATTACATTGATAGTTGAGTTTTAACTTACCTTTGAGTATTTAGTTGGCCGAAAATCGGCCCTATTGCTCTAATCCATGCATTGCGTTTATTTTCGTTTTTGGGAAACGAAAACACACTAACACGTTCCTCACCACTGTAGCTACCCCTACAGTTAGGAACACAACACTTTATCACCATTTTCGTACGGTTTTAAATCGAATTTTCCAAGGAATAAGAGAGCCAGCACCATACAAATATACGAATGTTTACGTTGTCTCCCGCTTGGCAGGCCGAAACGATGGCCCTCCTCTGTGACGTCACAGCCAGAGCGAGCGTTCAGTTTCCAGGCCTGTAGTATAAGACGGTGTTGCCCATGCTCACACAATACACACCTTCCATACTCTTCCCCCATCCATATCTTCCTTCCTCTCTCTTCCGATCCACACCTCGCCCTTGCCACAATCACCCTATCTTCCCTACTCCATCCCCTCTCTATCAAATATGTCGGTACCCTTCCATATGTGATGTTTTTAAATAAGCAGAGTCGTGTAAATGTATGATTTATTGAACGAACAAGTTGAACAAACAGAAAGAACAAAACTCGGTTGGCGGACGCGCGTTGCTGGTTAGACGTTAGGTTGACTACACCTGTCATTCCGTTTTACGCAGCGTTGCCACGTCTCTTAGAACTAAATCTAGTTACTTTAAACAGCTGTGATTGGCAGTACATTCAAATTCAAAACTTAACACCATACACCTGCCACCTGCCATACATATCATTGTACTTGCTTCTCTCTATACACCCTTGCCTTTCCTGCCCTTCCACCTCCTTCCCTTTCTCCCTCACCCACTCGTCCACCTTCACCCCGTTCCCTAGCCATTCCATTACTTTCGCCTCTGACAAACCTACTCTCTCATGCATTTTCCTCCTCTCACCCCTCCATCTACCCTCAACCCCACCTACGCTTGACAACCATATATCCTTCACCAATCTCTCTTCCCTCAATTCCCACAATCTCCTCTCATACCTCACCACCCTCACCATTGCCTCGCATTCTAACCTCTCTATTCGTCTCCTGAAGCACTATGTAACTGGGCGTGGACCTTTCCATCCCCAACATGCGCTTCAGGAACCACATCTGCTCCCTCTCTATACATTCATACCCTCTCGTCCCCCATACTTCCACTCCATACATCAGCACCGATCTCACACACGCATCCCATATCTTACACGCCACCCTCACATTATTCCTCATCCACTTCCCCCATGCCATTCCCCAAGCCTTCCTCGCCTTACTCTGCACCCACCTCACCTGCTCCTCATATCCTTCCGTCCCTGTTATATTGGGTGTCAATCATACGACGATCGGGTTGATACTGCTTTATTCATCGACCTCATTGTACATTGTATGCAACACAACATTCATGGTATATATTACATCTCCCTTATTTTTATGTTATATAGTCGTCTAGTTTTTTCGGTCTTCTTATAACTCTTCTGTTAGCACCGCGATTTGATTTGCGATTTTCACTTTTACTGTTAGATTGTTGGTGATATGGAGATGATAGAATTTTTTGAAATTCCATTGTTTAGAAAATTGTTCATATTCTTTACTGATAAATTGTCTTCCACTATCTGATACTACAATTTTGGGTATTCCATGTCTAGCAAATATGGATTTTAAATTATTTATTACATTCATTGAAGTTAAGTTTTTGTTTAACGTCATGATTTCGGGGTATTTTGAATAGTAATCTACTGCAATGAGGAATGTTTCACCATGTATTTCAAATAAGTCAATTCCTATTTTTTGCCATGGTTTTTTAATTATTTGATGATTTCTCATAGGTTCTCTTCTATTTGAATTTGAATATTTATTACATATGTAACATCTGTTAATTATATTTTCTATCTGTGTTGTCATATTAGGCCAATATACTGACAATTTTGCTCTCGATATGCATTTATTTATACCTAAGTGACCAGTATGTATATCATCAAGGATTTTATTTCTCCATGATTTTGGTATAACAACTCTTTGATTCATATAAATTAATTTATTTGTTCCTTGTGTTATTTGTGACTTAAGTTTATAAAACGGTTTTAAATTAAAAGGTATTTTATTTATGCTTTTTGGCCATTCATTATTTATGAATTTTCTTAAAGTCTTTAACTCATCATCATCTTCAGTAGCTTTTTGCAACTGTTTTAATCTTTCATCATTAATTGTTATATTTTTTTCAATTAGGCAGACTTGAGCATCTAATTCTAAATTATCCTCATACATTTTGTCTAGAGTTGCTCGTGATAGTGTATCAGCAATGATTAAGTATTTACCTGGTTTGTAAACTAAGTTTATTTTATATTTTTGTAATGTTAAAAGCATTCTTTGAACACCAAAACAAATTGCTAATAGCTCTTTCTCTATTTGTGCATATCTCTGCTGAGTTTCAGTCATAGTTCTAGAAGCATATGCACATGGTTTATCATTTTGTAAGAGTACCGCTCCTAGACCTGACCTCGATGTGTCTACTGAAATTGTTATAGGCTTTCTAGGATCATAGTAATTTAAAATTGGTTCTTGTGAAATTTTCTTTTTTAATTCATTAAATGCTTTTTCTTGACTGTTTTCCCATGAAAATATATTATTCTCTTTAATCAAATCTCTTAGTGGTTGAGTTATTTGGGATAAATTTGGAATAAATTTACCTACATATGTTATTAATCCTAAGAATCTTTGTAAATCCTTTTTATTATTTGGTTTGGGCATGTCAATTATTGCCTCAATTTTGTCTTCATCCATTGAAATACCATTCTTTGAAAATTTGTGTCATAAATATTTAACTTCATCTAGACCAAATTTACATTTTTTCATATTAAATTTTATATTTTCACCTCTGGCTATTTTGAATACTTGTTCTAATATATTATCGTGCTCTTCTTTGGTCTCCGCATGAATTAAAATGTCATCGACATATATTTCTACGCCTTTAATTTGAAAAATGTCTTGGAATACTTCACTAGCGGTTTTGATACCAAATGGCATTCTATTAAATTTATATCTACCATAAGGGGTTGCAAAGGTGCATAATTTACTAGATTGTTTATCTAGTGGAATATTCCAAAATCCACTAGCTGCATCTAAAATTGTAAATTTCTTTGAACCGTTTAAGTTTCTTGTAATTTCTTCCATGTTTGGCAGTTTGAATTTTTACTCTTAAAGAACCATCATTTTTTCTAATTAGTACATAGGAATTGACCCACTCTGAGCTGCCTTCAACGTTTTCTATTATTTCTAATTTTACTAAATTGTCTAAGCATGTTTTGAATTGGTCTTGCAATGCAAACGGTACATTTCTTATTGGGTTTTGTTTTGGATGTTAAATAAAAAGCAGGTTGTTATACACTTGTTTCGGAACTAAACTTGTATTTCACATTCTATTCGTATACACACGTGTTCGCCATGCGGCTACAACTTAAGAACTAAAATTATACATGTCAATGTTACCAACATAATATTGTGATGTATTACCAACACCCCCACTACATCAACATATTACAACAAAATATTTTTACTTTTTATACCCAAATAATCCAAAAAATTATAATGTTTATTATTGTTTAACCCCTTGGTTAAAATATCAGCGGGCATTTCTGCTGTCTGTAAATACTCTAGTTTTACTAAATTGTTTGAAACCGTTTCTCTTTTGCAACTAACCGGGCTCTGTGCCGCACTGTATTTTCATTTTCACACTTTTTCTTGAAAACCCACTTACACTGCACTACACGTACATTTTCCGGAGTGTCGATTAATTCCCATGCATCATTTTCTTCGAATGACTGAAGTTCCTCTGCCATCGCTTTCTTCCATTCTTCCTTGTCGGGTCTTGATAATGCCTCTTCAACACTGATAGGGTCACTTTCCAAGTTTGTGTTCTGCATACATGCATAAGTGATGTATTCTTCAAACTTCTTTGGTTTCCCTTTCCTGGTTGATCTTCTTATCCCTGAATGTTGAACATCATCTTCTTCTGGAACATAATCACTTTCATCTTCCTTTGATTCATTTTCTTCATTACAATATGTGTCACTGTTTTCCGATTCGTTACCTTCTTCTGTTTCTGAGTAAATTGTTTCTGAATCGGATGTTTCCCCCACTGAATCTGCCACTTCCTGTGTTTTATTTTTATCATGTATAATAATGGGGACCTTTTCCTCAATATTTTCCATTATTACAACATCTCTACTTGTTGTAACTAGATTTCTGTGAAAATCATAAATTCTGTAACCTTTGACATTTTCACTATATCCTACAAGAATCATCTTTTCTGATTTTTTGTCCCATTTGAGCCTTTTTTCTTTTGGTTTATGTACCATCACTGTGCTCCCAAATATTCTCAAATTTTCAATGTTTGGTTTTTTACCATTCCAAATTTCATACGGTGTACTATCATTAATGACAGCCGATATCGTTCTGTTTTTTAAATAAACTGCAGTGTTTACTGCCTCAGCCCAGAATCGTTTTTCTAAATCAGCATCAAACAATAAACATCTAGCTTTTTCAAGTATTGTACGATTCATACGTTCTGACAATCCATTTTGCTCTGGTGTATAAGGATTTGTCTTCTGATGAATTATACCAGATTTTTTTAGAAACATTTCAAATTCTAAATTAGAAAACTCACCTCCATTGTCTGAACGGAGCATTTTTATCTTTTTATTCTGTTGATTTTCAACCATACTTTTAAATTCTTTAAAACGTTCAAATGCTTCATCTTTTGTTTTCAGAAAATAGACAAATGACATACGACTATGGTCATCCACAAACAGAAGGAAATATTTTGAATCTCCAATTGATCTTACTTCCATTGGTCCACATACATCCGTATGTATAATTTCCAATAATTCTGAAGCTCTTGATCCTACCTTCGGAAATGATTTTCTTGGCTGTTTTCCCTCACAACATACTTCACATGATCCTATTGACTTAATTGTGTCGCTGCATTGTAGACCATCAACTGCTTGATTTTTCATTTTATTTAAATCACCTGCATTTAAATGTCCTAATCTACGATGCCATGTTTTACTTGTTGGAATTGTAGAAATCAAGAAACAGCTCTGGCTTGTCGTTGTTCTTAATTTGTATACATTATTAATGAGATCTGCAATCGCTACAAGCTCCTTATTTTTGTTAAAAATCTTGCAACAGTTACTTTCAAATCTGACAAAATTTTTATTTTTAATCAACTGACTTATTGATAATAAGTTTGTGGTAAGTTTCGGTACATATAGAACATTGGTGACTGGTATTGTGTACTCCACATTCCTTACTTTTGTCGTAATTTCTAAATCACCTTTGCACGATACAGCAATTTTTTCATTGTTGGCTACCATAATAGTTGGTAAATTCATGGACTTTTTCACGTTGTGCATCCATTCGATATTACCACACAGGTGGTTGCTTGCACCTGAGTCGACGTACCATTCAGTTTTCGAAAATTGTTCGCTATAAAACCCAACACTAAACGCATTACTTGTTCGTTTATCACTAGTGTTTGTGTTATCGAAATTTGCCGTGCACTTATTTTTGTAATGTCCCAACTGTTTACACTTATAACACCGAACTTCTTTTTTATGTTTACTATTCGATTTGACAGCTGTGCCAGTGTTCCCAACTTGACGTTTATTCTGCCAGCCATGTTGCCAACTCGTTTTGCCGGTAAACGCGCTGCCTGTTTTGTTGTCATCAACTGCCATGTCCAAGAGTTTCGTTTTTATGGAATCTGCTGTAATGGCTATACCTGAATGTTCGATCGCCATTATCATCGGGGAATATTTCTCAGGCAATCCTGCAAGTAGTAGAGATCCAATCCATTCGTCGTCGATTTTGAAACCCGTACCACTCAGCTTCTGTCCTGTCTCCACGATTTGATTCACATATGACGTCATCGAGTCGCAATTTTCCAACCTCGTTGAGATTAACAACCGTAGTAGACCGATTCTTCTAGCGAAACCTGAATCTTCGAACATCGACTTTAATTTATCCCACAGCTCCTTTGCAGTCTTGGCTTCTTTTATGTGAATATACAATGATGTATCTATTGTTAATATTAGTTTTGCTTTTGCTTTAGCGTCCTCAGATTCGTTAATATCCGTTTCTGGATCACTGATATACTTGATTAATCCATCGAGTATTAAAAAGTTCTCGGCAGCAAATGCCCAATCATTGTAATTTTCACGACCACGCAGCTTCGGAACGTTCGCGATATAATTTGCCATTTTTACACAACCCGTTTACAATTTTATTAACATGAACTAACTGTCCTGGTTTATCGAGGGTCCTGGGCCCATAACCTGTTTTGGATGTTAAATAAAAAGCAGGTTGTTATACACTTGTTTCGGAACTAAACTTGTATTTCACATTCTATTCGTATACACACGTGTTCGCCATGCGGCTACAACTTAAGAACTAAAATTATACATGTCAATGTTACCAACATAATATTGTGATGTATTACCAACAGGTTTATTATTGGTTTTGCATCTTTTTCTATCTCAATGTGATAAGGTTTTTTTATTTTTCCTATACCTTCAAAAACATCTTTATATTTATTAGTTAAGTCCTCATAATTTTTCATTTGATTTTTATTTACTACTTCTATGAATTTAATGTCCTTATTATCGATTTTTACTATATTTAAACTAATACACGTTTTAAATCCTAAAATGGAACCATTGTTACTTTTGTCTACAAAAAATTCTATTTTGTTAAAACATTTTCCTTTGTAATTTACATCTAGATAACATTTCCCTAATATAGGAATCTTCTTTCCGGTAAATGTTACTAACGTTTCATTAATATTTTCTATCTTTTTAAAGTTAAAGTTGCACGATTTTAATTCAGTAAAGGAAATTATGTTAACACTTGCACCTGTATCTATTTTAAATTTAATTTTTGTATCCTCATTATTATTTATGCCTAATTCTACAACACATTGACTAAAGTTATTGCGCTTGAAGTTTACATTATTAATTGTGTCAATGTTTAAGTTCTCATAAATGTTAGGTTGATCTATTTGATTTACTGATTTATTTCTACATTTAATTGCAAAATGATTGTTCATTTTACATTTTAAACATTGGTTTCCGTACGCTGGACATTTATTTATGTAATGCGATTTACCACATCTTGAACAGTCTCTTATTTCTTTTGGTACCTAATTTTGTTTTCTGTTTGTGTGCGGCCTTGAAGAATTATCTTGTCCTTTTTGTGCGTATTTCTTTTTATTTTTTACTTGATCCACTTCTCCGTATTTGTTTGAGTCTCCACTTGTCGATTGTTTCATTTCCTGAAGCTGCTGTCTGGATGTTTCGGTTAGAATACATGTTTCGACTGCTTTTTCCAAGGTATACTCTTGATGTTGAAGAAGGTGTTCCCTGACCTTTTCATCTTTTATGCCAATTATTAGCATTGTTTTGATCAATTCTAGTTTGAAATTCTCTGGAAATTCACATTGTCCTGCTTGATTTTTACTTTCCCTATATACGAAGTATATACAGGGTCCTGCAACAGTGCGTCGGGCTTTCCTAGCGCCTTTCTCGTGAGAGATAGAAAAAAATGTTTCTTATGAAAATTTATTGATTTAAAAATCTCTATGCCGTAAAATTATTTTCAAATATACAGGGTGTCCCAATTTTGCGGTATAACAAAAGCAAACATTTTTTTAAATGGAATACCCTGTATATTTTTTCATTTTCTAATTTGGATAATATTTTGTTACTTGAACCTTTTTTTGGTTTTTAATTTCGATGTGGCATTTCAGAGTTATTAACGTTTTTCTGAAAAAAATGTAAAAAGCGGAGGTTCACAAAAAAAATTATTCTGATGTTGTATTTAAAATTTAAGAAATTTTCTTTTTCCTATGGTTGGTCATAAGTACTGTTTATGTACCAGTGTTAAAAATTTTCACTTTTGAGGAACCCTGCCTTTGTATCAGACACGCCATTTTCTAAAATTTCAAATTGTCGTAACTCTTTTTTTTTAAATGGAATCATATATTTTTTTAAATTTTATATTATTCTACATCTAATTTTCTACAAAAAATATTAAGCATACCCTATACCTAAAAGTGATAATTTTCAAGATATAAAAGAATTTATATTTCAAACGGTCCTTGAATGCGAATTTGTTTTTGAATAGATAGCCATGACTGAAAAAAATGCATCTGTCAATTAAACAATTAGTTTGACATGTAAATGGGAGGTGTGAATTACAAAAAAACAAAAGAAGAAAGCCTATCATCAACGAGGAACCAAAAAGACATTGGTGAAGGAACTGGCATAAGCGAGAGGTCAGTACAAAGCATTCTGAAGAAAAATCGATATCAACATTACATGTCAAACTAATTGTTTAATTGACAGATGCATTTTTTTTCAGTCATGGCTATCTATTCAAAAACAAATTCGCATTCAAGGACCGTTTGAAATATAAATTCTTTTATATCTTGAAAATTATCACTTTTAGGTATAGGGTATGCTTAATATTTTTTGTAGAAAATTAGATGTAGAATAATATAAAATTTAAAAAAATATAGATTCCATTTAAAAAAAAGAGTTACGACAATTTGAAATTTTAGAAAATGGCGTGTCTGATACAAAGGCAGGGTTCCTCAAAAGTGAAAATTTTTAACACTGGTACATAAACAGTACTTATGACCAACCATAGGAAAAAGAAAATTTCTTAAATTTTAAATAGAACATCAGAATAATTTTTTTTGTGAACCTCCGCTTTTTACATTTTTTTCAGAAAAACGTTAATAACTCGGAAATGCCACATCGAAATTAAAAACCAAAAAAAGGTTCAAGTAATAAAATATTATCCAAATTAGAAAATGAAAAAATATACAGGGTGTTCCATTTAAAAAAATGTTTGCTTTTGTTATACCGCAAAATTGGGACACCCTGTATATTTGAAAATCATTTTACGGCATAGAGATTTTTAAATCAATAAATTTTTATACGAAACATTTTTTTCTATCTCCCACGAGAAAGGCGCTAGGAAAGCCCGACGCACTGTTGCAGGACCCTGTATAGGGGAAGTATTGTGATCGTGTTTTTTTTTGAAAAAATTTTTTTGCGGAAATATCCGTTTTGAGGTCCCCTCAGTCCATTAAACTAATTTCTGGAAAAAAAAATTTTTGTGTCTGCGTGTGTGTCTGTCTGTCTGTCCGTGGGTGCTGTAACTCAAAAACGACTGATCCGATTGAGATGAAACTTTAAACGTAAGGTTTTATCGTTAAAAACTAGAACTGAAAAGCTTTTGGTAAACATTCATAAACCGGAAATGGGTGTTTACTCGAGGCGTTTTTTGGTTTTTTCCGATATTTTTTTTAATATGAAAAATATTACAAAACTTTTCAAACAAAAGTTAAAGAGAAAGAGAAACTGAACAAATTTTGTTAAAATATATTTTTCATAAAATTCTTAACTTTTGAGAAAAATAATAAAAATTGAAAATTTTGACATTTTTTGCTAATTGCTAATAAACTATTAGAGTTACGTGAAACTTTTATTACAAATAATTGTAGAGAATTCAATAGTGAACAAATCATTAAGAATAGCATTTTTACGTAAACCTCATAGTTTTCGAGTAAAATATAGGGAAAGTACCATGATGGCCACATCACCATTTTTTAACGATGTGACGTATTGTTCCGTGCTTTCCTCATTTTGGCGCGAAGTGAAGAATTTGTACCTCTCGTAGGTTAGGTTCTTTTTCGGGATAAAATAATTATTGAATTTCGTCTTTAAAACAGTAATTTTGTCTGCTTCGTTCTCTTCAAATGTGAAACTATTATAAATTGTGATCGCCTCCTCGCCCATTAAATGTAGTAAATGAGCACATTGTGTTTTTTCCGGCTTGGTGTCCAATTCGACAGCGGCGGAATATATTTCGTACCTTTGTTTCCAGTTTTTCCAGTTTTCACTTAAATTGCCAGTTAACTTAATTGGTTGAATTGCTCTGCTTTCCATTTTTACTTATTTGTTTCTCCTACCTATTATTTTTACATTAATTACTGCGCCATGTTATATTGGGTGTCAATCATACGACGATCGGGTTGATGTGTATTTTCTAGGGATACTGC
>CAXAKX010000210.1:0-13960 GCA_963969525.1 Ontholestes murinus
CAACCACTCTTCACGCACTCCTTCACTTCTTCTTCTTCTTCTCCCAAATGACTCCATGTATCCATCCCATTCGTATACAGTGCACACCTACCATAACTTTCTCCCATCCAAACCTTCCATCCCCTCTCTTCCGTACCACATCTAGCTCGCGCCAGGATAATCTTCTCTTCATTTGAGTAGACACTATTAGATAGGTACCCTGGCACCCTCCCATATACCTGAAATCTTTCATACCCTGGATTATATGTGCTCTTTCCAATACAACCTTGCCTCTCCTGCATCTCAACCTCCTTCCACTTCTCTTTCATCCATGCTAGCACATTTACCCCATTCTCCAACCATTCATTTACAATATTCTCAGATACTCCCTTTCATACATCTTTTTACGTTCTAACCTCCACTCACTCCCCTTTCTCCCCATGTACGTTCTTCATACCTCTTTTACCAATCTCTCATTATCCAATCCAACCAAATCCATCTCATACTTTACCACTCTCTCCATTACCTATCCATGCACACTCATTCTATTTGTTTCCTGAAGCAGAATGTACCCAGGTATTGATCTTTCCATCCCCAGAATCTGCTTCAGGAATAACGACTGCTCCTTCTTAATACATTCATACTTCCTCATTCCCCAAGTTTCTATCCCATACAGCAAAATAGGCTTCACACATGCATCCCACACCTGGCACGCCAATTGAAAGTTGCCGGAAAACCATTTCCCCCAATTTTTCTTCACCATGCTCCAAGCTTTTTTGGCTTTCCCCTGTATCCATTTGTCGCACTCACCGTATCCTCCTGTGCATTTAAATAGGAAGCCAAAGTATTTAAATTCCTTCACTCTTTCAATCACCTCCCCCTTCCATTCTAATTTACCCACCCTTCCTTCCCTGCGACGCTTCTTAAATCGCATCCACTTTGTTTTCCTTGCATTCACTTACATTCCTCTTTTGTCCAAATACCTCTCTACTCTTTGCATCACCTCTTTTATCTCTCCCCAATTTCTCGCCAAAAGTACCACATCATACGCATACGCCAGCATCCATACTTTCTTTTTTCCAATCACTACTCCGCCCGCTTGCCCTTTTCTCAAAATCTCTTCCAATTCACTAGTATAGATGTTAAACAATAAAGGGCTCAACGGACAGCCCTGTCGCACCCCCATCCAAATTTTAAACCTTTCAGACACATTCGCTCCCACTTTCGCACTCACCCACGTTTCCTCATACACCCTTCTTCACCATTCCACCATTCTTGCACTCACTCCTCTCCTTCTCAAACACTCCACTAATCTCTAGTATCATACGCTGCTTTCAAATCCAGGAAAATAGCGCAGAAACTGCCCTTTTCTTCCAACACTCTCTCCACAATCCTTGCCAGTGTAAAGATTTGATCCCTTGTTCCCCTCCCTTTTCTAAAACCCCCTTGCGTCTCCGGTAGAATTCTATTGATCTCCACCTCCTTCTCCATCCTATTTTTTACCACTGTCATGGCAATTTTGTACCCGGTACACATAATTGTTACCCCTCTATAATTTTCTACGTTTAATGTATCACCACCTTTGTGTACCGGGCATATAAGACCCACACGCCACGCTTTTGGGAACTCTGCCTATCCTCTCCACATTTGATTCAGCAGCTCTCCGAACTTCTGCTTTCCTTCCTTTCCTATCTGTTTCCACATTTCTGCCTTTAACTCATCCAGTTCCGCAGCTTTCCCAGTTTTCAACTCATTAAATGCTTTTTCTATTTCCTCCTCCGTAAACTCTTCAACTTCCCCAATAGACTCTTGTTCCCCTACCCCACTTGGCTCACCACTCATTACACTGCATTTCTCTGCCCATTCTTGTAGAGACACTCCTATATGTTGCCTCCTCTCACCTCTTTTTAAAATACTCCATATCTCCTTTTCATTCCTACATAATTTCAATACATTACTCGTTTTTCCAAGGCCTGCATCTTCTTTTTCTCGCATAGTTTTGCGTATTTAGCCTTCCCTGCTACTACCCATATCTTCTCTCCTCTACCCAATGTCCATTCCCTCACAGTCTTCCTTACCTCCCTTTTTGCGTCCCGACATTCTTTATCAAACCAAGCGCATCTTTCCCCATCCCTTCTTTCCACTTTTCTACCGCATCCCACAATAATCCCTTCCATCTCTTCCATTATTTTAACTTCATTCCAGTTAATCTTTTCTAATCGTTTTCTCATATTCTTGATAGCATTTACACTAGCCTCTAACTTCCACCATTCCTGTTCTTGCTCATTTTCTCTAAAGGTTCCCAGCCCTATCTCCACCATTATTGGCAAATGGTCCGACCCCAAGACTTCTACTTCCATTCTTCGAAATTCTTCCCTGTTTAGCCCCTTTATTATAATGTAATCCACGACTGACGATCCTTGTGGTCCAACATACGTCTTTTTCCCTTCCCAATCACCTTCAGTGCACCCCTTTAACATCTCCCATCCCTCTTCTATTAACCAATCCCCCATCCTCCTACCCTCCTGATTTATCAATTTATCCTGAGACGTTCTTAGTATTAGCTTACCCTTATCATTCACTCCTCCCCCCTTTTCTCCCATTCTTGCATTAAAATCTCCTCCCACCATATATCTCGTTCCTTGGTTACATTTCTCATCTAACACATTCCGCACTTCGGCCCAGTTCTTATTAATGTACACCACCCCCAGTTCCAAATGAACCCCCTCCTTTTGACACTTAACCCACGCTATACCGTCCACCTCTTCTATAAATTCCACCTCTTAATTTTTCAAAGACAATTTCGTTCCCACTATTATACCCCCTTTCGCCCTTCCTTTACCGACCACCTAAACCCCCCCCCCCTGGAAGTGAATCTCGTACATTTTCCCACTCCTCCTTCATCATCCATGTTTCCACTAACCCCACTACATCTTTTCCTGAAATCCACTCCTCAAAGTCCTTGTGACACCTTTCGCCCCTACACTTCGACTTTATACCAGCTGCGTTCCAAAACCCCACCCTTAAGCAACTTTCCCTATTTTTAACTAAATTTCGTTTGTTACTATTACTTTTTATGTCCGTATTTGCCGAACAATCCTTATGTTTTGTTTTGTGTAATTTTATTAGTTTTTTGTTATTATTTGCTCCCTGTTTCCTCCATTGCCTCGAAGTTATTTGTTTGGCTATTCCATTTGAATAATTTGTTATTTATCCATACTTTATTATATCCCATTTTGACTAGATTACCCTTCTCTCTTTTTTCTTTCGCTATTCTTCTTAGTTGTCTGGCTATATTTCTCTCCTCTGTTGATAAATCATCATTGATAAATATTGTTTTATTCTTAATATGTTTTAATACACTTTTGTTTTCCATTATCTTTTGCTTTTCCTCTATATTTTTTAAATCGAGTAGGCATACATTTGATCCAACTTTGTACACTTTCTCTATGTCCGGTTTTACATTTACCTCTTTTTCCAAAAAGTGTTTCATTGTACCTATAATTGCAGTTTCATTATTATTTTCGATTGTTACTCCAGTTACGACTATATTTTTTATTCTCTTCTCCTTTTCTAGTTTGTTTACTCTAATTGTCATGTTTTCCTCGTTATTTTTAATTATTTCTATTTCCTTCTCGAGTTTCTTATTTATGATTTTTAATGTTTCGTTCTCTTCTTTAAGCTCCTTTATTGCCTTATTAGTTTCTTTCTGTTCTTCGTATATGTTATTCATTTCAGATTTAATGCTTTTCATCTCTGTTTTTAGGTTTTTCATCATCTCGATGATTGTATCCATTTTGTCTATTCCTTGCGAGAGAGGCGCGAACGTACAACTTTCTTATTTTTCGCGAAAGGGTTATACTGCTCTTCGCCATACCGTTTTCTACTTCCTTCGTCGGTGGTATTATCATCACTATCCCTCATACGAAATTTTGACATTTTTTTAAAAATTATAATTAATTGTTCTCAGTAAATTATATTCGAAAATTTAATTTTGGCGATCTTATACTCTTAAAAATAAAAAGAAACTTCAGCCTGGCCAGGCTTTGAACCGCTGCTCATCCGTTCGCAAATTAGCGGTTTCAACGCTTTTCTGTTTGCACCACTTTGCCACACTAAACAATGCGCATTTATTCAACGTGGGTCGCTTTCAATAATTTCAATTGATCGTCTTGGCACGCGCCAACTCCAGATCCAGTTTCTAGGTTATGTTTTTGTTTATTAGAAATTTTTTTGTAACTCACTGTTTTGCCAGGGATGGTCACTACCCCACCCGCTTTCCCTTCTATGATGGTTTAGTCTTGCTTAATCCTGCGATTTTTCTTTTTATAACCGCTGAATTCTATCAAATATTTCGATATACTCGGATACCGTACACTACACTTGATTACAAGCTGCTGGTTGTAAATTTGTTAATATTTAGTTTTAATCCATTAACATGACACCATCTAGAAATTAAATCAATATTATCTTGCAACTTAAGAGAGTCAGTCAGACTTGAGACATTAGAGAAAATTTTCAAGTCATCAGCATATGCTAAAACGGAACAGGATAATGCAGAAATAAGGTCATTAATGAAAATTATGAATAAAAGTGGTCCCAGATTAGAGCCCTGTGGTACACATGATATGTAATTGAATTCATAAGATTTAAAACCATTATAGTGTACATAGTTTATTCGACAGCAAAGGTACGATTTTAAAAAGTTAACAGTATAACCACTAAGCCCAAAGGATGAGAGTTTGTTTAGCAATGTAGCATGATCAATGGAATCAAATACACGAGAGAAGTCCGTGTAGATTACATACAATTGTGTACGATTCTCCACAGATTCGCTGATGTATTGTATGATAAGTGAAAGATTGGTAATCGTAGAACGACCCACCATAAAGCCATGTTGATGTGGTGAAATGTGTGTTCTTATATGTCCATATAAGGACGTGTATAGCACTTGTTCGAATATTTTGGCGAAGTTTGATAAAATGGCAATAGGCCGATAATTACCAATATTAGACCAGTCACCCTTTTTATTCACAGGAATCAACCGTGCACGTTTCCATATATCTGGAAATGTCTGAGTAGAAATGGCTAGATTAAAAATTTGTAGCAGATGTTTAACAAATACATATTTACAATCTTTGATAAAAAAAAAACTTGCTAATTGATTGTCACCTGAAGTGTTATTATTTTTCAATTTATTAACACTAATAATGATATTGGACTCATTGACAGGGGAAAAATTAAATTTGTTAGTATATTCAGAAGATTCATTAAAGGTAGTATTTGATGTTGGGGTGTAAGCATTTGAAAACTCATCTGCAAACGAGTTAACAATATCAATGGGCGTACTAAATGTTATTCCACCATTATTCACTTGGGAGAGAATTCTTGTAGTACCATTTTTAGTATGTACAAAATTCCAGAGTGTCTTGGATTACTTTTCATATCCTGCTCAGTTTTGGCTAAATACAAATTATATGCAGTGTTTATTAAAATCTTAATATTAGCTCTAAGTCGATTGTACTCATTAAGATAAAAATATCTATTATTTGATTTCCATTTACGACGATAGTGATCCTTAAGCTTGATGGCATTCTTAATGTCGCGCGTAAATCACAGAGGAAAAGAGGACTTGCGTCTAGCCTGAAGGAGGACCGTGGCATAAGTATACTATAAACCAATGAATAGAATGCTGTTATTGCTTCATTTACATCAGTATACGTGTTCAAGAAAGACCAATCGACTGATTATATAATTCAACATTTGCTTTACGAAAATTATAAAAATTGTTGTTGTTTGTAGGAAAAGGTGTTGATTTTATAATCGTGTGAAAATTTGATTTTACAACTAATGCTGGATGATGTGCATCTTCAGGGACAAAAGGAAACATCTCACATTCTACAGTAATAATTGCTGACATATTAGTAAGAATACGGTCGAGTAACTTATTATTATCATTAGTAACAAAATTACACTGATTTAAGTCTAATGACTCGATAAAATATAAAAGTGAATTAGGTTTAGGTGTTAGAAGAATTAAATTGAGGTACGTTAAAATCACCAATAAGTAGGACTTGTTTATCAGTGATTAATAGTTCTAATGATTCAAAAAACGCAGACAATAATTCAGACGAGAGATCCGGGTGTATATAAATTACTATGATATAGAATACATATAAGTTAAGTATACATTTACATACAACAATATCAATAAGAGATAAAACCGGGATTAATTTTGGCTTTATGAATTTCCAGCGCTTCCAGTAAATCCATTTTACGGCCTTTATCCGTAAAGTGGATTACTGAAAGTACATCCTTGCCGAAAGTATGATTATTTTCTATTAAATGATTAGCAAAAGTTGAGTTGTTATGTTTTAATCGAAATGCTCGTTCGTGTTCTTTTAGACGTGTTTCAAAATTACGACCAGACTGACCGATGTAAATTCCTTTACATGATTCGCAAGTTAATCTATAAATGCCGGATTTTTTTATAATATCTATTTTAGTTTTAGAGTTAAAAATTAAGTTTGAAATTTTATTATTACATTTAAATTCTACTTTAACGTTACATTTTTCCAATATATTTTTGATCTTGAGGCTAATCATTCCAAAATAAGTTAAACATTGAAACCGCTTATTGTCTTCTGAATTTTGTGGTGTATATATATATTTTTGAACTTGTTTAAATTTGTGTTTTTTTAATAATACTAACACACAATTACTTTTCCTTTAGCAATAAATTTTACTTACAAAAAGAAGGCCTAGCAATGGGCTCACCCCTTAGTCCCCTATTAGCAGAAATCTTTATGGAACACTTAACTAATATTATCCTCAATTCCCTGTTAGGTAAAAAACACATAAGGTGGAGGTATAGATATGTAGATGATATATTAGCATGCTTCGTAGGTACTGAAAGACAAATTTCCAATTTCCTTAATTTTCTTAACTCTCTGCACCCATCAATTAACTTTACTGTAGACACAGAAACTAACAACACCATTAATTTTTTAGATCTATCCATCTCTAAACTTAATAATACTCTTACATTCGACATCTTTAGAAAACCTACCTTTACTGACACTATAATTCCTAATAATTCCCGACATCCCTTTAAACATAAAATAGCATCATTTAATTTCTTAATTAATAGAGCTCTCAAGTTACCTTTAAGCCCCGAATCATTTCTCAAAGAAATGAGAATTATAAAACAAATGGCCGAAAACAATGGTTACTCGGCTACTTTAATTGATCAATTATTAAAAAAAACACAAAAAAAAAACACAAATTTAAACAAGTTCAAAAATATATATATATACACCACAAAATTCAGAAGACAATAAGCGGTTTCAATGTTTAACTTATTTTGGAATGATTAGCCTCAAGATCAAAAATAAATTGGAAAAATGTAACGTTAAAGTAGCATTTAAATGTAATAATAAAATTTCAAACTTAATTTTTAACCCTAAAACTAAAATAGATATTATGAAAAAATCCGGCGTTTATAGATTAACTTGCGAATCATGTAAAGGAATTTACATCGGTCAGTCTGGTCGTAATTTTGAAACACGTCTAAAAGAACACGAACGAGCATTTCGATTAAAACATAACAACTCAACTTTTGCTAATCATTTAATAGAAAATAATCATACTTTCGGCAAGGATGTACTTTCAGTAATCCACTTTACGGATAAAGGCCGTAAAATGGATTTACTGGAAGCGCTAGAAATTCATAAAGCCAAAATTAATCCCGGTTTTTCCCTTCTTAATGACCAGACTGACCTGATGTACTCTCCTCTTTTCGAAGGCATATAAATAACACCTGTTAATTAATTTTAAGTACTTTATGTTTGATAATGAACAGTGAATGTTCGAAACTATAGTCACAGCAATAAATATTTCATGTGGTAAAACAAAGTTAAAGTGTTTTAATTATCTTATTAAAATGTACCACCAAGTTAACGCCGACAACATTCAAGAAATTTTTGTTTAAGTTTGTGACAGTTTCCAATTGCGGATTTGACAGCCTCTTCATTGGGAAGTCGTAATTTTATTGTGTGATCGAGATGGATCCTATTTTCCAAGGCGAATGGGGATAGAATCAGGCATAGGAACATTAACACTGGCAAAAAAATCAGATATTGATCTTTTATCCAGTTCAACCTGTTGTTGTTTGGAGTCACAAACTGATTCCTTAAGTCCATAAACAATAATATTGTTTTTACGTTTATTGTGTTCGGCTATTTCAAAAAGAATGTCTTCAGTAATTGCAGCTGTCGGTGACATAATTGGACTAGAATTATATTTTAGTAATTTAATCTTCCTGTAAAGCTACAATTGCTGCCTTTAGTCCATTGATGTCATCTCCCAGGGCTTTACAATGATTGCAGGTCCACGAAAGACCGCATTTAGCGTTAATCTTTCTCGCCTCAGATTTTGTAATATCCACACAAGATATTTTATATTTTTTGTATTGTGTGCTAGTACCTTTAGGCCTTAAAATGTTTTGTTAAGTTTAGATGATAAGGTGTCGAGATGTTGTTTGTAATTTAGAGTTTCATCAACACCAAGAAACTTTGAATGTGTTGTAAATGAGAATGAAGTGTTGTTGAGAAATATCTGCACAGGAGTTAATAAAGACTGATCTGTTTTAAATATAATTGTTTGTTTTTTTTATTTTTGTTCAATATTAACTTGTTTTTAATGAACCAGTCATTAATATTGTTCATTATTAAATTTCCAGAATTAACAATGTCTACATATGTTTGTCCGAAAAGTAACAAGTTTGTATCATCGTCATAGCACGCAATTCCACTATCTGTGTTTATGTTGTTAGAAATATCATTTAAAAAAATATTAAATAGAAGTGGGCCCAAGATACTACCTTGCGGAATGCCCATATTGGTTTGTAAAATAACGGATGTAATTTCGAATTCTCCATTATTAATTTTTACAGACTTAGTGCGACTATTCAAATATGATCTAAACCAATTATTTGCAGTTCCTCGTATTCCGTAGTGATTCAGCTTGGTAATCAATATAGAATGATCGATGGTGTCGAATGCTTTAGATAAATCTAACAGCACTCCACAAACGCCTTTTCTCGTATCTAAGGCATACAGAATTGAGGTGATATATTGAAATAAAGCAGTATCTATACTTTTTCCCCGTGTAAAACCATGTTGGTTTTTGCTAAATAAATTGTTTATATTGAAAAAGTTAATAATTTTTGACAATGTAATCAGGGTGGCAATGGGTATGTAGTTATTGAAGTAATCAGGTTTCCTTTTTTTATATATTGGAGTGATACCTGGCAATATTCCTGTTTGAATTGAACTATTAAATATATGGGTGAGTGGCCCCACAATAATATATATACAACGTTTTATCAAAGAAACAGGTATGCTATCATAACCACTACTTTTTTAATTTTGCATTTTATTAACAATTTGTATAATCTCTGATTCGATAACCGGTTCAAGAAACATCGTATTGCTGTTTATTGAAATATTGCACACATAGGAATCATTACTTTTGGGGAATGTACTATTTATTGTGTTAAGAGCAGCATTTTTAAAATAAATATTAAAATCGTTTACCTGTTGATTAATATCATTAGCTTTCGGTAGAGTAAGTTTTCTTTTATTTTTTATGCCTACGACACCATTGATAATTTGCCAAGCAACTTTTGATTTATTTGATGATTTTAATAATTTGTTTTTATAATATAAGCAGCGCTCTTTATTTAGTAATTCCTTATAATTAACAATTTCATTTTTAGCGCAGGTTTGAACTCTGGCATTTGTTTAGAAAGAATTTCGTAAATTTGTAATTGGTTTTTGCATTGCTTGACTTCATCGGAATTAAATTTGAAGTTTTTTTTATTTGTTGGAAGTATTTCCTTTAGTGGTAAGTGTTTATCTACATATATTAAGAATGTTTTGATAAAATTATTATATTTTTTGTTAGTGTCCAAATATTCATAAATTGATATGAATGTTTCATCTTTTATGTCCTTTAGAAATTCCTTCATTCCATGTTCAGAGTAAACCCTAGTTTTATTACAAAACTGTGTGGATTCCTCGGCAAAATCCATATTTTGCTATATGACTTGCACCCTATGTACCGAGATAAATGTACTAATAACATTCGCTTGATAATTATTGGAGTTACTATTTGTAATAATATTATGGATACATGTTGCAGTATCATTATAATGTATACGCGTAACCTGATGTACACTTTATAAATCAAAACTTGTCCATACAAAAGTTTTATCATGAATCCCTTTTTGCTTATCTAAATTTTTGGTTTTTCGTCTTTTTGCTTAATGTGAGAAAGGTAGTCTTCTGACTTTACGGTCATTTCTTCTTCTTTCGCACATAAAAGATTGATCTTGATCTTCTTTCGGTTTAAGAATATTATATTGCGTACAGAACACTCGTCTATATGTTATAGCAGAAATGAGTTCTTTGTCATGACTTATATGTCTATTTTTGTATAGGTCATACATCTTCAATATTGATAAAGTAGGGTCAAGGTATTTTTGCTGGGTTTGACGTCTGTAATAGTGCGATTCTATTACAGGAAATGATTCAATGTGCCATTTTACCTTATTCAATAAGTACGGTTTCGTTTTATTTAGCGGATAATTTTTTTCTCTTCTTACACCATTAGTACTTTTATTTAAACAATAGGTCCATGACTTATTGACAAAGTTTCTGCAAACTCTTCGATTCTCTCAATTTAAAAAAAAATATAGAATATATATATAATAATAAATTTAAAAATACGAAAACATTTCGTGAATCTACAACAATGAGTCTTACTCATTCACGAAATGTTTTCGTATTTTTAAATTTATTATTTAATTTACTACAACGAACTAAAGGATTTTAATACATTTTATTATATATATAATTTAAATATATTTTTTACGGGCGTATTTGAATTTCTAACTCGCTTTCTTTGATACACAGACCTCATAACAGTGTTAATTAAATAATCCTTTTGTCTGTCCTATGACAGTTTGTAAAATCTTCCGAAAAATGTTCGGTGCATTTATTACGACAGTTACTGCAATTTATATTTTTTCGGTACTTTTGCAAGCATTCTCTTACCTTTCCTATTAATGTAAGGTAAATATTATTTTTTTTAAGTAACTTATTTTTGTCACCCTTTGTGCATTGTGAGTCTTTCCATCTATGAATTATTTGATTTTGTGTAGAATTTATCGTCGTATTACTTTGTCTTTCAGTGGTAGAAGCAATATCAATAGTATCTACATTGTCAAATTCTTCAAAGTGATCCGTAAGATCATAAATTATTTCTTGAACATTTTTATAGTATTTACTTGAACCATTCACTTTTAACTAAAAAAAATATCAAGCTTTAAAATATTTGAATAATCTAAATATTGTAGAAATATATTTTTAAATTTTTTTTAAGTTACGTGAAGATTATTGTAAATTGAAATTAAAGTATTATCACTTTAATCATAATAATGGTTGCGACCGTTACTATGTGGTAATTCATGATAAACACTAAAATAAAACACTTACTATGTTTTTACCACTAAAATTTATTGTAAAATATATAAAATAAGTTACAACAACACACGACTTAAGTTTCGACTTTTAAAGGTCATTATCAAGTGCACAAATTAAGAAGAAGGTTACATTTATACAAGTACAATATTGGGAGAGGGTAGAAAAATTAATATGATGGGAATAGCGGCAACGGATTAGGCGTCATTAAGAGATTACAGGTTTCTGAAAAGAGGTGTGTATATTAGATCGGTCTGCTCATTTAAAAGGTTTACAAGGGGATTATTATTAAGTTTAAATATTTTGGCGGATTCTAGGAGATTAAGCTTAGCACCTTTCGGACAGGAGTGTAAAATTTTAACATTATGGATTTCTGGGAAAGGATGATTAGAGTCTAAAGCATGATTAGCAAAAGTGCTAGAATTTTTGTTTAATCTAAAGGCGCGATAATGTTCTGCGTATCTGGTTTCAAAACTACGACCCGTCTGGCCTATATAGACAGAATGGCACTCGGAACATGTGATGTTGTAAATACCTGATTTCTTCAAGGGACTGATTTTATCTTTAGAATTAAAAAGGATATTAGATAATTTGCAACTTGGTCTAAACGCGATTTGATGATTTTGTTTTCGAAATCTAATAAAAAACATCACTGTAATTTTTTCAAAACTTGATAAATTCTAAATAATCAACCCCAATCCAATGGCCCCAAGACTATATGGATTGATAAAAACTCATAAACCAGACCTTCCTATTAAACTTGTAGTTTCATATATAAACAGTCCAGTCAGAACTTTAGCAATAAACAAATTAAACAATCTTTTTAAAAAACATACACACTTTGTCTCAAAATTTTCAATTAAAAACTCCCTTGAACTTTCGAACCATTTAAAATCAAAATCCACCCCAAAAGGATCAAAACTATTGTCTTTTGATGTCACAAATATGTTTTCAAACATCCCAACCAACGATTGCCTCAAAATTATTAAAAGCATGTTAGATAAATTAAATATTAATATTATTGTAAAATCCGAACTCTACGAGGGATTCGAAGTATGTTTGCGACAAAATTACTTTCAATTTAATAATCAATTTTATCAACAAACCACAGGTCTGGCAATGGGTTCTCCATTAAGTCCCTTGCTTGCAGATTTATTTATGTCACATTTAGAGGAAAAAATATTTAATTTAGATATCACAAAAAAGCATATTTTCATTCTGGTATCGATATGTCGACGATATAATTGCTTGTTTCAGCGGTACCTCACGCCAACTAGACCAATTTTTAAACCTAATTAATAACATTCATCCGAAAATTAAATTCACTCAGGAATGCGAACAGAATAATCAAATTAATTTCTTAGACTTAACCTTGATTCATAGTAATAACAAAATTGAATTCAATATATTTAGAAAACCCACCAATATAAATTCCACAATTCCATATAATTCGAATCACCCTCTGTCACACAAATTAGCTGCTTATCATTCTATGATTCACCGGGCCTTTTCAATTCCTTTATCATCTAATAATCTAACCGCAGAACTCAACAAAATTCTAGAGATTTCAAAAAGTAATGGTTATCCAAGTAGGCTTATTCAAAATTTAATCAACAAAAAACGTTATCAAAACACAATATCGAATATTTACCCCAAAATTCCAAATTCAACTAATAATTTTTTTATTACTTTTACATACCATGGTGAAACTACCGAAAAAATTGCTCACGTATTTCGAAAACAAAATCATCAAATCGCGTTTAGACCAAGTTGCAAATTATCTAATATCCTTTTTAATTCTAAAGATAAAATCAGTCCCTTGAAGAAATCAGGTATTTACAACATCACATGTTCCGAGTGCCATTCTGTCTATATAGGCCAGACGGGTCGTAGTTTTGAAACCAGATACGCAGAACATTATCGCGCCTTTAGATTAAACAAAAATTCTAGCACTTTTGCTAATCATGCTTTAGACTCTAATCATCCTTTCCCAGAAATCCATAATATTAAAATTTTACACTCCTGTCCGAAAGGTGCTAAGCTTAATCTCCTAGAATCTGCCAAAATATTTAAACTTAATAATAATCCCCTTGTAAACCTTTTAAATGAGCAGACCGATCTAATATACACACCTCTTTTCAGAAACCTGTAATCTCTTAATGACGCCTAATCCGTTGCCGCTATTCCCATCATATTAATTTTTCTACCCTCTCCCAATATTGCACTTGTATAAATGTAACCTTCTTCTTAATTTGTGCACTTGATAATGACCTTTAAAAGTCGAAACTTAAGTCGTGTGTTGTTGTAACTTATTTTATATATTTTACAATAAATTTTAGTGGTAAAAACATAGTAAGTGTTTTATTTTAGTGTTTAATATCACTTTCTTCACAAATTGTTTTTATTAACTAAGTGTACATTTCGAATCACGAAAGAAC
>CAXAKX010000211.1:0-11990 GCA_963969525.1 Ontholestes murinus
CATCTAATTAGTGACGCGCATGAATGGATTAACGAGATTCCCACTGTCCCTACCCACTATCTAGCGAAACCACTGCCAAGGGAACGGGCTTGGAAAAATTAGCGGGGAAAGAAGACCCTGTTGAGTTTGACTCTAGTCTGGCACTGTAAGGAGACATGAGAGGTGTAGCATAAGTGGGAGGCGGCTCTGCCGTCGAATCTGAAATACCACTACTTTCATCGTTTCTTTACTTACTCGGTTAGGCGGAACGCGTGCGCCGTCCGCTAACCGCGGCGGTCTGCACGGTGTTCTCGAGCCAAGCGTGCCGAGTGGCGTGAAGCGTCGGTCGACCTCTCGGGGGAGGCCTTCGTCCGATCGCCGTCATATGCTCCCGCGTGATCCGATTCGAGGACACTGCCAGGCGGGGAGTTTGACTGGGGCGGTACATCTGTCAAATAATAACGCAGGTGTCCTAAGGCCAGCTCAGCGAGGACAGAAACCTCGCGTAGAGCAAAAGGGCAAAAGCTGGCTTGATCCCGATGTTCAGTATGCATAGGGACTGCGAAAGCACGGCCTATCGATCCTTTTGGCTTGAAGAGTTTTCAACAAGAGGTGTCAGAAAAATTACCACAGGGATAACTGGCTTGTGGCGGCCAAGCGTTCATAGCGACGTCGCTTTTTGATCCTTCGATGTCGGCTCTTCCTATCATTGCGAAGCAGAATTCGCCAAGCGTCGGATTGTTCACCCGCCTATAGGGAACGTGAGCTGGGTTTAGACCGTCGTGAGACAGGTTAGTTTTACCCTCCTGATGGACTCGTCGTTGCGATAGTAATCCTGCTCAGTACGAGAGGAACCGCAGGTTCGGACATTTGGTTCACGCACTCGCTCGATCGGGCGGTGGTGCGAAGCTACCATCCGTGGGATTATGCCTGAACGCCTCTAAGGCCGTATCCTGTCTAGTCAAAGTAGGCAACGATACCTTTAGGAGTTCCGGGAGTCGAAAGGCTCTAAACCATATGACTTTACTAGGCGTGCGGTGTTCGCACCGCGCGTCGCACTGGCCCTTAAATTGTCCTGGCTGTGATGACTGGCGGACGACCGGATATTTCGGCTCGTCTTTGCCTCATCTCGAAAGGTCGACTATCGGTCCATATTTCGATGTCGGAACTCGGAATTGTTTGTAGACGACTTATGTACCTAGCAGGGTGTTGTTCCCGGTAGAGCAGTTACCACGCTGCGATCTGTTGAGACTCTGCCCTTTGCTTGGGGATTCGTCACGATGTACACACACGATGATGTACTGGCTTGGTCGCGCCACGACGATGATACATATCGTTTTATTCGTTCGAGCCGCCGTCGTTTTCTCATCACACACACATCGTGTGCTGTTGTGTTGTCGTTGTTGATGTGTTGTTTGCACGTATGTCTGCATGTGACACGAGCATAGGCTTGCTTCGTGTCCAGTTATCAGACTTATTTGGGCACGCACACACACACACGCCGCGCAGCACACAACCGTGTGTGATAAACGAGCGCCCGAACATACACGGATAAATACATGTTGTACATCAATGTGCGCACTAAAGTACGTGTACGTGTACGTACGTCGTGATCGTACACCTCGAAAATATGCATTCATTTATTCATATATTTGAAGAAATTAAAATTGATAATTTTTTTTGATGATGATGTGATGATGTGTGTGTGTATAGAGCAGAGACGCCGAAAATCGTCGGGTCGGTCTCTGTTCGCGCACATCAGTTCACATAATATATTTTCATCATCGAGAGAGAGAGACACACACAAAAAAAAAAAAAAAAAAACCACCACACACAGACAATCTCGTTCGATCTTATCATCGCATGTTGTTGTGAAAGAAGAACGAGTGTTGTGAGTGTTGTGTGTGTGGAGAAAAAGAGGCGACTAAAACCATTACTACTTCTTACATTAGTTTAGTTGTAGAGTTAATGGGCGGCAGGTACACCTATTTTTATTAACAACACAAAAATTTATTTTAACAACGAACGAAAGGAGAAGAGTACATTGTACACATTTTTTTTTTTTTTTAACAAAAATAATGTGGGTGTTCTTAAAATTATTACGAACGAAAAATGTTAATAAATTAATAAAATATTTATTTCATCCATCATCATACCAGTTTTATTCAGCCACAGCAGTTAAACATAAAATAACAATAATATAAATAATAAATAAAAATATTAATTGATGATATGATGATATATAATAATAATGCTGCTGGTAAAAATTACAATGGATAAACGATATTTTTTTTTTAAATGATCGATGGGCGTTATTCTGTACACGAATGGACATCAGATCTGCGGCCGTTATTCGGTACACGAATAGGCATCACATCTGCGGCCGTTATTCGGTACACGAATAGGGATCACATTTGCGGCCGCTATTCGGTACGTAAAGTGATATAATTAATTACCGTTTTTCTGTACCCATATCCGTAACGAATGTATGTTAAATAAGGCGTGAGTGGTGGTTAAATTTCGCAATTTTCACACTTACCACCAATGTTTCCTTTCGTTTCGAACGAGCGAATGGACGAATTTTATATTATCGTATAGTAAAAGAACTTTCGACAGTCATCCGGTACCGGTGTGCGATTGGCCTATATGTGGCGGCCGGTGGGTCGATGTGCACGATGCTAAAAGCGAAATTTCGATCGACACGAAATAATTTCGAAATTTTTACCACGGTTCGCATTTATTTCCGCTCGTCGATGTGTCCTTTCGTATCGCGTAAGCGAATTAACGAATATTATATTTTAATATTATAAAAATAATTTCGACAAGAAATAATTTCGAAACTTTTACCACGGTTCGCAATTTATTTCCGCTCGTCGATCTTTTTTCCTTACGTTTCGTGCGAGCGAACGAACGAACGAACGAATATTATATTATCGAATGATAAAAGAAATTTCGACAGTCATTCTGTACCGGTGTGGCGGTCGGTCGGTGTGCACGGTGCGAAAAGCGAAATTTCGATCGACACGAAATAATTACGAAATTTTTACCACGGTTCGCATTTATTTCCGCTCGTCGATGTGTCCTTTCGTATCGCGTAAGCGAATTAACGAATATTATATTTTAATATAATAAAAATAATTTCTGCCGTTATTCGGTACCTATGTACGAAAAACCTATATGTGGCGGTCGGTCGGTCGGTGTGCACGGAGCTAAAACCGAAATTTCGACAAGAAATAATTTCGAAATAATTTCGAAACTTTTACCACGGTTCGCAATTTATTTCCGCTCGTCGATCTTTTTTCCTTACGTTTCGTGCGAGCGAACGAACGAACGAACGAACGAATATTATATTATCGAATGATAAAAGAAATTTCGACAGTCATTCTGTACCGGTGTGGCGGTCGGTCGGTGTGCACGGTGCGAAAAGCGAAATTTCGATCGACACGAAATAATTACGAAATTTTTACCACGGTTCGCATTTATTTCCGCTCGTCGATGTGTCCTTTCGTATCGCGTAAGCGAATTAACGCATATTATATTTTAATATTATAAAAATAATTTCGACAAGAAATAATTTCGAAACTTTTACCACGGTTCGCAATTAATTTCCGCTCGTCGATCTTTTTTCCTTACGTTTCCTGCGAGCGAGCGAACGAACGAATATTATATTATCGAATGATAAAAGAAATTTCGACAGTCATTCTGTACCGGTGTGGCGGTCGGTCGGTGTGCACGGTGCGAAAAGCGAAATTTCGATCGACACGAAATAATTACGAAATTTTTACCACGGTTCACATTTATTTCCGCTCGTCGATGTGTCCTTTCGTATCGCGTAAGCGAATTAACGAAAATTTTATTTTAATAAAATAAAAATAATTTCTGCCGTTATTCTGTACATGTGTACGAAAAATATATATGTGAGGCGGTCGGTCGGTGTGCACGATGCCAAAAGCGTTATTCGGTACGGGCGTGCGAAATAATTGTACGCGGCGGTCGGTCGGTGTGCACGATGCTAAAAGCGTTACTCGGTACCTGTGTGCGAAAAACCTAAAGTCGAACGTTTTGACTTCGGTCCGCTTTATTTCCACTCGCCGATCTGTCCTTTCGCATCGCGTAAGCGAATTAACGAAAATTTTATTTTAATAAAATAAAAATAATTTCTGCCGTTATTCCGTACCTATGTACGAAAAATATATATGTGAGGCGGTCGGTCGGTGTGCACGATGCCAAAAGCGTTATTCGGTACGGGCGTGCGAAATAATTGTACGCGGCGGTCGGTCGGTGTGCACGATGCTAAAAGCGTTATTCGGTACCTGTGTGCGAAAAACCTAAAGTCGAACGTTTTCACTTCGGTCCGCTTTATTTCCACTCGCCGATCTGTCCTTTCGCATCGCGTAAGCGAATTAACGAAAATTTTATTTTAATAAAATAAAAATAATTTCTGCCGTTATTCCGTACCTATGTACGAAAAATATATATGTGAGGCGGTCGGTCGGTGTGCACGATGCCAAAAGCGTTATTCGGTACGGGCGTGCGAAATAATTGTACGCGGCGGTCGGTCGGTGTGCACGATGCTAAAAGCGTTATTCGGTACCTGTGTGCGAAAAACCTAAAGTCGAACGTTTTGACTTCGGTCCGCTTTATTTCCACTCGCCGATCTGTCCTTTCGCATCGCGTAAGCGAATTAACGAAAATTTTATTTTAATAAAATAAAAATAATTTCTGCCGTTATTCCGTACCTATGTACGAAAAATATATATGTGAGGCGGTCGGTCGGTGTGCACGATGCCAAAAGCGTTATTCGGTACGGGCGTGCGAAATAATTGTACGCGGCGGTCGGTCGGTGTGCACGATGCTAAAAGCGTTATTCGGTACCTGTGTGCGAAAAACCTAAAGTCGAACGTTTTCACTTCGGTCCGCTTTATTTCCACTCGCCGATCTGTCCTTTCGAATCGCGTAAGCGAATTAACGAAAATTTTATTTTAATAAAATAAAAATAACTTCTGCCGTTATTCCGTACCTATGTACGAAAAATATATATGTGAGGCGGTCGGTCGGTGTGCACGATGCCAAAAGCGTTATTCGGTACGGGCGTGCGAAATAATTGTACGCGGCGGTCGGTCGGTGTGCACGATGCTAAAAGCGTTATTCGGTACCTGTGTGCAAAAAACCTAAAGTCGAACGTTTTCACTTCGGTCCGCTTTATTTCCACTCGCCGATCTGTCCTTTCGCATCGCGTAAGCGAATTAACGAAAATTTTATTTTATTAAAATAAAAATAATTTCTGCCGTTATTCGGTACCTGTGTACGAAAAACATATATATGAGGCGGTCGGTCGGTGCGAATAAGCGAATTGACGAAAATTTTATTTTAATATAATAAAAATAATTTCTGCCGTTATTCGGTACCTGTGTACGAAAAACATATATATGAGGCGGTCGGTCGGTGCGAATAAGCGAATTGACGAAAATTTTATTTTAATAAAATAAAAATAATTTCTGCCGTTATTCCGTACCTATGTACGAAAAATATATATGTGAGGCGGTCGGTCGGTGTGCACGATGCCAAAAGCGTTATTCGGTACGGGCGTGCGAAATAATTGTACGCGGCGGTCGGTCGGTGTGCACGATGCTAAAAGCGTTATTCGGTACCTGTGTGCGAAAAACCTAAAGTCGAACGTTTTCACTTCGGTCCGCTTTATTTCCACTCGCCGATCTGTCCTTTCGCATCGTGTAAGCGAATTAACGAAAATTTTATTTTATGAAAATAAAAATAATTTCTGCCGTTATTCGGTACCTGTGTACGAAAAACATATATATGAGGCGGTCGGTCGGTGCGAATAAGCGAATTGACGAAAATTTTATTTTATTAAAATAAAAATAATTTCTGCCGTTATTCGGTACCTATGTACGAAAAATATATATGTGAGGCGGTCGGTCGGTGTGCACGATGCCAAAAGCGTTATTCGGTACGGGCGTGCGAAATAATTGTACGCGGCGGTCGGTCGGTGTGCACGATGCTAAAAGCGTTATTCGGTACCTGTGTGCGAAAAACCTAAAGTCGAACGTTTTCACTTCGGTCCGCTTTATTTCCACTCGCCGATCTGTCCTTTCGCATCGTGTAAGCGAATTAACGAAAATTTTATTTTATTAAAATAAAAATAATTTCTGCCGTTATTCGGTACCTGTGTACGAAAAACATATATATGAGGCGGTCGGTCGGTGCGAATAAGCGAATTGACGAAAATTTTATTTTATTAAAATAAAAATAATTTCTGCCGTTATTCGGTACCTGTGTACGAAAAACATATATATGAGGCGGTCGGTCGGTGCGAATAAGCGAATTGACGAAAATTTTATTTTATTAAAATAAAAATAATTTCTGCCGTTATTCGGTACCTGTGTACGAAAAACATATATATTAGGCGGTCGGTCGGTGCGAATAAGCGAATTGACGAAAATTTTATTTTAATATAATAAAAATAATTTCTGCCGTTATTCGGTACCTGTGTACGAAAAACATATATATGAGGCGGTCGGTCGGTGTGCACGATGCTAAAAGCGTTATTCGGTACGGGCGGGCGAAAAACTTATATGCGGCGGTCGGTCGGTGTGCACGATGCCGAGAGCGTTATTCGGTACCTGTGTGCGAGAGACATATATATATGGTGGTGCACGGTGCGATGAGCGAATTTTCATTTTACGCAAATAAAGTCGAGTATTACGCTTCGTTTCGTCTTGTTTCACACACAAATGATATTTTCGGGCAGTGCTAAGTGGAAAAATAAAAATAAAATTTCTCGCCGTTATTCTGTACAAATATGCATCAAACAGCTGTATGGGCGGTGCAGGTCGAAAGCGTTATTCGGTACCGGTGTGCGAAAAACCTAATGTCGAACGTTTTAACTTCGGTCCGCTTTATTTCCACTCGCCGATGTGTCCTTTCGTATCGAGTAAGCGAATTAACGAAAATTTTATTTTAATAAAATAAAAATAATTTCTGCCGTTATTCGATACCTATGTACGAGAAACATATATATGAGGCGGTCGGTCGGTCGGTCGGTCGGTCGGCGCGCACGATGCTAAAAGCGTTATTCGGTACGGGCGTGCGAAAAACTTAAATGCGGCGGTCGGTCGGTGCGCACGATGCCGAAAGCGTTATTCGGTACCTGTGTGCGAGAGACATATATATGGTGGTGCACGGTGCGATGAGCGAATTTTCGATTTACGCAAATAAAGTCGAGTATTACGCTTCGTTTCGTCTTGTTTCACACACAAATGATATTTTCGGGCAGCGCTAGGTGGAAAAATAAAAATTTAATTTCTCGCCGTTATTCTGTACAAATATGCATCAAACAGCTATATGGGTGGTGCAGGTCGTTCGGGTGAAAAGTGGAAGATTGAAAAAGAACGACCAGGCGAGCAGTATATGTATATATATCGCAAAGAAACGCCGAAATAAATATCCTTTTGGCTTTAATAAACCGTCGCATGGGTAAAATAAAATTTTTAACAAATTTTTGCCCTATGCGACGGACGGAGAGACGAACGACGAACAACGGCGGGCGACGACACACGGCAACGGGCGACGACACAACAACCAGTGTAGTGTAATGCCATTATATACGTTACGTGTAATAAGTCGGCCGGCGTGTTTTTAGTTTTTATCTCTTGTGGGGGAACGCGAGGTCTCAGTGTGTTCACCAAGCTGCTACTTCTCTAGTATTATATATAATATATAATAAGAAGATGTGTGTGGTTTTGCGTGTTCGGTGTGCCTCATATAATCGTTCCCCATCATATTAAAACACATAAAATATCATCATCGTCTGTTGAAAATAAAATCACGGCCTCACGTGTCTGGACAGTTCGATGTATTTAATATAAAACGACGACGAACCGGAGAGACGAACGACGAACAACGGCGGGCGACGACACACGGCAACGGGCGACGACACAACAACCAGTGTAGTGTAATGCCATTATATACGTTACGTGTAATAAGTCGGCCGGCGTGTTTTTAGTTTTTATCTCTTGTGGGGGAACGCGAGGTCTCAGTGTGTTCACCAAGCTGCTACTTCTCTAGTATTATATATAATATATAATAAGAAGATGTGTGTGGTTTTGCGTGTTCGGTGTGCCTCATATAATCGTTCCCCATCATATTAAAACACATAAAATATCATCATCGTCTGTTGAAAATAAAATCACGGCCTCACGTGTCTGGACAGTTCGATGTATTTAATATAAAACGACGACGAACCGGAGAGACGAACGACGAACAACGGCGGGCGACGACACACGGCAACGGGCGACGACACAACAACCAGTGTAGTGTAATGCCATTATATACGTTACGTGTAATAAGTCGGCCGGCGTGTTTTTAGTTTTTATCTCTTGTGGGGGAACGCGAGGTCTCAGTGTGTTCACCAAGCTGCTACTTCTCTAGTATTATATATAATATATAATAAGAAGATGTGTGTGGTTTTGCGTGTTCGGTGTGCCTCATATAATCGTTCCCCATCATATTAATACACATAAAATATCATCATCGTCTGTTGAAAATAAAATCACGGCCTCACGTGTCTGGACAGTTCGATGTATTTAATAAAACGACGACGAAACCGGAGAGACGAACGAGGAACAACGGCGGGCGACGACACACGGCAACGGGCGACACAACAACACCAGTGTAGTAGTGTAATGCCATTATATACGTTACGTGTAATAAGTCGGCCGGCGTGTTTTTAGTTTTATCTCTTGTTTGGGGGAACGCCGAGGTCTCAGTGTTGCACCAATCTGCTACTCTATTATAATATATAATAAGATGTGTGTGGTTTGTGTGTCGGTTGTGCCTCATACAAAAATCGTTCCCCGTATTTTACTACATATATAAATATATATCATCATCGTGTTATTATCGTCTGTTGAAAATAAAATCACGGCCTCGCCGTGTCTGGACAGTTCGATGTTTTAATAAAACGAGACGCGAGAAATCAGTTGCCGCCCGAGGAAATTTTTTTCTTGTCTCTCACCCACCATATATATATACCGTCTGTTGAATATAAAATCACGGCCTCGCCGTGTCCGGACAGTTCGGTGTTGAAAACTCTAACAGGTAGTTTGAACCTGTCCGAATAGCACGTTCGCGGGACCCATTTCGTATATTCGTTTATGCGTATGGCCCTTATGCGAGCAACATGTAGACTGAACATGTAATATTTTTAAAGTAGCGGTGCGTAAAAACTCCGTGAAAATTCAAATGCAATAACTCACCGAATTCCGAGCGAGAATGAAAACTTATGTTGATTGAAATATATATATCATCATAAAGTCAGACGTTCGGGGGACCCGAGCGCGTGGTCCCCTTGGCCGAGACGATGATTTTCAATCTAACGAACAATGATGTTTTTTGTAGTGTGTGTAAGCCTTGGCGAGATGTGAAATTTATAAAATTTCTCTTCTCTCTCATGCCATATATATGATATATTGATGCATTTCGGAGTTGTGTGGACCGAGAGTCTCTCCACTCCTATTCTTGGTGTTCACACCGCCGGCCGGCCGCCGTGTGCTCGTGTACATGTGCCGTCGTGTGCTGACGTGTGTGTCTCCGGGCGCATTATCAAACAAAAAAATTCGTGGGTCTGCATAAATGTGTGAACGTCTAGTCGCAATATCGCCGTAGCACAACCGCCGCCCCGCGTTTCGTGTCTTTTACACAAGTTGCATCACGTCCACCGTCTTGACCCCGCCACAGGGGCGGGATAGGTGTTTTACTGGCGTGCTCTGTATACCAATGGAGTGACACGTTAACGTCGGGGGTCCGTGCACGCGTAAACCGGGATATGTGCGATGTTCCGTTCAGCAGAGAGCAGAATTACGAATTCTTGGTGTTCACACCGCCGGCCGGCCGCCGTGTGCTCGTGTACATGTGCCGTCGTGTGCTCACGTGTGTGTCTCCGGGCGCATTATCAAACAAAAAAAGTCGTGGGTCTGCATAAATGTGTGAACGTCTAGTCGTAATATCGCCGTAGCACAACCGCCGCCCCGCGTTTCGTGTCTTTTACACAAGTTGCATCACGTCCACCGTCTTGACCCCGCCACAGGGGCGGGATAGGTGTTTTACTGGCGTGCTCTGTATACCAATGGAGTGACACGTTAACGTCGGGGGTCCGTGCACGCGTAAACCGGGATATGTGCGATGTTCCGTTCAGCAGAGCAGAATTTCGAACCACCTCTTTATTATAAATAAATGAGCTCGTCGTTACACCGGGCGCGCGCGCGCGTAAGCGCCGCCGCTCGAGTGTGCGCGACTAAACACAGCTCCCTGGTTGATCCTGCCAGTAGTCATATGCTTGTCTCAAAGATTAAGCCATGCATGTCTCAGTACAAGCCAAATTAAGGTGAAACCGCGAAAGGCTCATTAAATCAGTTATGGTTCCTTAGATCGTACCACTTATCCTTGGATAACTGTGGTAATTCTAGAGCTAATACATGCAAACAGAGTTCCGACCGGAGACGGAAGGAGCGCTTTTATTAGATCAAAACCAATCGGTGTCGGACGCGAGTCCGTTCATCGTACAACTTGGTGAATCTGAATAACTTATTGCTGATCGCACGGTCTCGCACCGGCGACGCATCTTTCAAATGTCTGCCTTATCAACTGTCGATGGTAGGTTCTGCGCCTACCATGGTTGTAACGGGTAACGGGGAATCAGGGTTCGATTCCGGAGAGGGAGCCTGAGAAACGGCTACCACATCCAAGGAAGGCAGCAGGCGCGCAAATTACCCACTCCCGGCACGGGGAGGTAGTGACGAAAAATAACGATACGGGACTCATCCGAGGCCCCGTAATCGGAATGAGAACACTCTAAACCTTTTAACGAGGATCAATTGGAGGGCCAGTCTGGTGCCAGCAGCCGCGGTAATTCCAGCTCCAATAGCGTATATTAAAGTTGTTGCGGTTAAAAAGCTCGTAGTCGAATCTGTGTCCCGCGCCGCCGGTTCATCGCTCGCGGTGTCCAACTGGCGTGCCCGCGGGACGTCCTGCCGGTGAGCTTAGCCCGCGAGGGCGGCTCAACTTGAAATCCCATCGCGGTGCTCTTCACTGAGTGTCGAGGTGGGCCGGCACGTTTACTTTGAACAAATTAGAGTGCTTAAAGCAGGCTAAAACTTCGCCTGAATACTTAGTGCATGGAATAATAGAATAGGACCTCGGTTCTATTTTGTTGGTTTTCGGAACCCCGAGGTAATGATTAATAGGAACGGATGGGGGCATTCGTATTGCGACGTTAGAGGTGAAATTCTTGGATCGTCGCAAGACGGACTAAAGCGAAAGCATTTGCCAAAAACGTTTTCATTGATCAAGAACGAAAGTTAGAGGTTCGAAGGCGATCAGATACCGCCCTAGTTCTAACCATAAACGATGCCAGCCAGCGATCCGCCGACGTTCCTCCGATGACTCGGCGGACAGCTTCCGGGAAACCAAAGCTTTTGGGTTCCGGGGGAAGTATGGTTGCAAAGCTGAAACTTAAAGGAATTGACGGAAGGGCACCACCAGGAGTGGAGCCTGCGGCTTAATTTGACTCAACACGGGAAACCTCACCAGGCCCAGACACCGGAAGGATTGACAGATTGAGAGCTCTTTCTTGATTCGGTGGGTGGTGGTGCATGGCCGTTCTTAGTTGGTGGAGTGATCTGTCAGGTTAATTCCGATAACGAACGAGACTCTAGCCTGCTAACTAGGCGTACTTTCGACATCTCAAAGGTCGGCGTCGGTATCGTCACGGTCGTGCAAACGGTCGTGCGTGCCGCTCGTTTGATTTTTACTGTCGGCGTACAATCAATTCTTCTTAGAGGGACAAGTGGCTTTTAGCCGCACGAGAATGAGCAATAACAGGTCTGTGATGCCCTTAGATGTTCTGGGCCGCACGCGCGCTACACTGAAGGAGACAGCGTGTCCTCCCTGGCCGAAAGGTCCGGGTAACCCGCTGAACCTCCTTCGTGCTAGGG
>CAXAKX010000212.1:0-28365 GCA_963969525.1 Ontholestes murinus
ACGACAGATACCATTATACCAGCCGACTCCCATCAATCCATACAAATAAAACATGCAGCACTCAACTCATACATCCACCGACTTTTAAATGTACCAATGAACACAGAAGATTTTGAAGAAGAATTAGCCATCATAAAAACCATAGCCAAAAACAACGGATATAATGACAAGATACTTTCCAAACTGATAAGAAGGAAATCAAACAAACTAATATCTAAACACCTATATGCAGGAACACATAACGCAGACCAAACATCAAAATACTGTGCAATCAAATATACAGGCTATACAAGCAACAAGATTAGTAAAAAGTTAAAAAAACACCAAATTATCGCAATCCAAGTGAACAAACAAAATCTAGGGAACTTAATAATCAACAATAAACTGGACAAACAAGACCCACTACTTAAAAGCGGTGTATACCAATTAGACTGTCAAAATTGTGCTTCCATATATATAGGCCAGACTGGAAGAACTTTTAAAAAACGATTACAAGAACACAAACATTCCATCTTACATAATAATCTACAAACAGGGATCGCCGAACACTGTATCACAAACAACCACCAACCGGGAAAAATTAAACCGATACACATCCAAGAAAAGGGACTTAAACTAAACCTACTAGAGGGATTAGAAATTAAACGCGCAATTAAAGAGGGCAAAACAGTCGTAAACAACCACCAGGAAGTCGCAGCGGGGGGACACCTAATGATGTAATTTTTGTATATATATTGTAATGTTACACCTTCTACTTTAGTATTAAGTTTGTACTCCTTTGATAATGAGTGTAAAAACTCGAAACACGTGTCAGGAAACTGCCAATAAAAACATGGAACGCAACAAGTGTCATAATTTTAATAACCCTGTGAAATACCAGTTCCATCAAGAGTGTAGCCTAGAAAGTATTAATTAATAAATATTTTGTTTCAAATGTACTTTTAAGCATTCTTACTGAATATACTATAGAGTTAAATTTTTTCTTCAATTTTGAGCAATGTTCGCTCCAACGTAATTAGTAATCAATTTAGATACCAAGAGATTTTATATAACGCGCTGAGTTTATGGTAGTATATATTTCCCACTTGTATTTTAGTTAAAATATTTCGTGAATTTTTGGTTTAAAACGCTATTAAATAACTTTTTTTCACGATTACTACACGATTGTCATCGTTTAACCAATTTTCAATTTTATTTATCGTAACCCTTTAACTTGGTAAGATACATTTCGGTAAATCATTTACATATATTATGAAGAGAATTGGTCCCAAATTACTTTCCTGCGGTACGACCCTATTTAACAGGATTAATAAACCACATTATTTGAAAAATAAAACAAAATAGAATTCGGAATTACATACAAGTACATTAATTTTCAAATGTTACAAATACATAAGGCGGGATTCAGTTTTGAGTAAAAAACTCAACTGCTCTTCCATTACTGATTCGATATTATAAAGAGTGGGTAGTAGATTGTTTCTCCCAAAATCCGTGCTATATTTCATTAATAGATTACACTCATTAAAAAAATCCAAAATTCTTACTGCAATACTTTTTTCTGCAATTTTTGGAAGAAATACTCAGGAGAGTAATTGGTCTATAATTTGAAAACCATTTTTTGTCACAAATTAGTTAATTATACCCAATTTCAAAATTAACTATGTTATGTTTTCTTATAGTGATGGGATCATCTGAATGAAAATAATCGATTCATTCGATGATCGAAATAATCGATTATCTCGAGAACTTATTTTTATAATTCGAGTGTTCACTCGAGCGATCGATTCTCGAATTATGAGATCACTCGAATGAAAAGAATCGTTATCACCGAGAGAACTTATTTTTATAATTTGGGTGTTTCACTTGATCCTCATATAATCGTATACATATGTGAAAGAACATGTATTCGATTATTGAAAATAAAAAGAACCAGTATAAATAATTAATTCCGAATAAGAGTATTTAACACATTTAAGAGGTGTCACTTATTCATCATAACATAAGTTCCAAAAATACCAATAATTTATTTTAAAAGATGTGTGCAATAAAAATTGCTAAAAAAGTGTTAAAATCTGCTTTACAGTTTCAAATAAAATATGTTTCCTCTATAATGTCAATTTATGAAGTTTTTATTAATATTAAATTTACTGTTGCTCTTAATCTGTGCGCCAAATTTGTCATGTCAAATTTTTTAGATTAATTTTTTTTCGGGGGTTTTTAATTACAATAATATTGAAAAATTACAATGTATACTACTAATTCATAGAACAGGCTACAAGCAGATAGACAGAAAATATAAACACATATATAAACAGGCGTGCTACGTATTAGTTTTTGATAAGTTTAGAAAATATTCAGTAGTGGTGAGTTGTTGACATCGATCTGATCATTTAGCAGAATACCTCGTTTGCGAAACTTATTGATTTCCATCGACTCTAATAAAAACTATATTTATTAGAGTCGATGGAAATCAATAAGTTTCGCAAACGAGGTATTCTGCTAAATGATCAGATCGATGTCAACAACTCACCACTACTGAATATTTTCTAAACTTATCAAAAACTAATACGTAGCACGCCTGTTTTGTTTATATAAAATTTTAAAATTATGATAAAATGAAAGGCCGTATTCTGTTAAATGTTTTGCGTAGGTTGAATTCCATTTTCCTTGACAAAAACAAGCTCTGTATTCCTTTATACGTTGTTCAAAACTTCTTCCTGTTTGCCCAACGTAAACTTTAGGACAATCTCCACAAGTTAATAAATAGACATCAGATTCTTTGTTCTTATTGGTTTTATCTTTTGAATTTTGAGAGTGTATTGGTAGTTTTAAATGATGTTTTACTACTCAATCTATGTAAAGTATTGGTCACATTTTCGGATATATTTCCTAGATATTCTATTGATTGACGGATTCTGGTAGAGACTGCGGGATTGGGAAAAACATTGAAATTATTTGTTTTTGTTGTTTTTTGAATAATAGATGATTCTTAAAAGCCGTTGTTTATGGCGATGGTGAGAATACGGTTTAATTCCAAATTAAAATTAGGGGCGTGTATATTAACCGGTGTATCATGGCATTTAATACAGCGAATTTATGGGATTTGGGATGAAAGGATTGCATGTGTATGGTTGTATCAGTGTGGGTTGGTTTGTGGTAAATAAAATAAATTCATGTTTATTATTTGTTCGTGTAATAGTTAAGTCTAGAAAGTTGATTGATTTGTTTGATTCTACTTCTACGGTGAATTGATGTCTGTTGTGCCTGTGAAGCAGGCCAATATGTCATCTACATATCGATGCCTATATAAACAATTTTTAAATAAATAATGTTTTTCTATTATGACTTCTAAATGTGCCATGAATATTTCAGCGAAAAGGGGGCTTAACGGATTCCCCATTGCTAATCCCTCCGTTTATCGGTAAAACCGATCATTAAATTAAAAATAATATTTGTGCTGAGCACACCTCCAAGAATAAAAGAATATCTGCCGTAAAAATCGGATTTGTACCATTAGATGAGAGAATATTCTTTATTATGCCGATTACCTCCCTCGGCGGTATGTTTGGAAACAAATTGGTTACATCGAAAGAAACTAGGATGCAATTTGGTGGAATTTTAATTTTGGAATTTTTTTTTACTCTGGAATTTTGTATTGTGTATTTGGAGTGAAATTTAGTAAATTCTAGAATAGTTTTGATTAATGTTTTGGATAATTTTCTGCACGGTGCAAAGAGGTATAATACTACGGGGCGAATGGAAACAGGTGACTTGTGAAGTTTGAGTTGTCCGTAGAGTTTTGGTGGTCTGGGATTCATAGTGATTAAATTACGTTTTTAATTTTCATTAAACAGGGCATTACTATCAGATAATGTGATTTTTAACTGGTTTTGAAATTTATTTGTGGGGTCGTTTTTTTAATTGTTTAAAGTTAGCGGGAAGGGCTCTATCTATCTGCTTTCGTGAATACGATGTTGTTTTCGATGGATTTCTTCTGTATATTTTCTCAAGTTGAATTTCTTGATTTGGTTTGCTGCCAAGATATTTACACATAATCCTTGATTTTGTAGACATTTATTTTCCTAGGTGTTTGTTTTCGTTTGGATAAGGGCTATTTCCGCGTCGACCGCTAGATTTTCGATGTCCCTTTTCTGTATGACTGGTTTGATGTTATATTTAAAGTCTTTTCTTAATAATTCCGTTTCATTATCGGTTAATGAAGTGGATGTTAGAGTTATGATCCTGTCGTAAAATTTGGGTTCACTTGGACGTTTACTTGTGGGTGGTCTGAGTTAACGTTTTCTTGAGACGAGGTAATTCATTTTTTTTGTTTTGAGTCAAATACTTTTTATGAATTATTGGGTTTACTTTGGTTTTAATGGAGTCATATAGACTGTCGAATTCAATATTATGTAGTGTATATGATAATTCAGAATGAAGTACCTTTAGGTATGTTGACAATACGCCTCTGATCGCTAGCATTATCTTGAAATCTTCAGGTAACCATATTCTTTCTGCCCGTTCAACTGTTTTTCTTGCTGCTATTGACTTGCTGTTGATTTATTATATTAATACGAATGATTAATCGATTTTGAGATTCATCGAAAAGTAATAACCGATTATTGAAATCATTTGATTATGCCCATCACTATTTTCTTAGATTCTTACGTTAATATATCGCAATCTGGATGATCTAACAGAATTGCATTTATTTTGGCGGTTTTTTTTAATATTGAACTGATATTTAAGTGTATTACTGCCTTTTTAGTTATGTGATCACTTGGGGTTTTTGAGCTCGGCGAAAAACGAAAACTTTTTATGTCCGCTGGCTAGTTTTACTGATCTTTGAAGATGTATTCGAATTTTCGAAGAAAACCAATTTTAAAAACCTTTTGAGTAGTAGTAGTGTTTGTCTATCGAGCACGTGATCCTTCCGCCATGTGTCAATTGTGAATTTGTGTGTGCTCATTTATCTTGTTACTTTAAAGGATCGCCCCCGTCACTCTAAAGCACCAATAATTGTATCTCAATGGTGAATGGTACAGGTCACCCATCCAACCAACCCTAACCAACGTTGCTGCACATCAGTTCAGGGCCGTAACCGAATGCGCCACCACCGGCGTGTGAGCCTTTTCATTTTCTCGTTTTAAATTTACAGTTGTTACATCTAAGTATCCATCAGAACAGATATTTTGTCTACATTTTTAGGTGTTGTTTCCGAATTTGCTCGCCCTAAAAAATACGAAGCCAATCTTGGAACTGCCGAAAGGTTGATATTTTCGCTTGCTATTCTCATGATCGAAGATTTATTTCTTCGGGTTCTCACTTTTATCCATGCGTCATTATTGTTTTTATTTTTAGGTTTGTTTCCATTTTTGTTATCATTATTGTTTTCATTATTTAGTTTATTTACATTCTGTTATTTATCGTTCGAGTAATTCATATTTGCTGCTTCTTTACCATTTCTATTTATTTTCCGGGTTTATTTATTAAGACTTATTTGTATAACATTTTTTGAATTATTTTCAACGAGTGAATTTGATTCTGGAATTTTCGTGTTTTCGCGTTTTGTAATTATGAACAAAAATTTTAAGCAACTACATATTAATTGTTTTTAATGTAGTTCGCTACACGATACCTACCAATTGAACAATTTGTATGGAAAGTACTGGCACAAAACTAATAAAAGGTTTTATTCACCAAGAGCTCAAAAATGGCTCACTCGCAACACACTTAAAACTGTCCACAATTGGGCGCAAAATTTAAAATAAAAAATTAATTTAACATATCAAAGATACTTTGATATCTTTTTATTACATTTATTACTTTTTAAGTGCAAAATGTAAATTTAGCATTAAAGTGCTGATGTTTGATTAAATCATTAGCATGGGTTGAGATAGTTTTCTGAAATTAAAATAATTTTCTATTTTCTTGAATACTGTGCAGAAATCTGCGTCCAGTTTGTTCAACGTATACCTTAGGACAATTCCCTCATCAAAACAAATATACGTCCGAGCTCGTAGATTTATAAGAATTGTTCGTTCTGAAAAAAATCGGAGTTAGATTGGAAGATTTAAGTTTTATTGCTGAGTGCAATTGAGGCGGGAGCGATAAAAGGTAACGAACAATATTTATTATTTTGATATTGTCTAATATTAATGAATGATTGTAAATACCTTTTTTACAGTAAAAAGTGTGTGATATATAAAAAGGTATTTACAATCATTTATTAATAATTATGTATTACAAAGTAGAGGCCTCTACAATTACCTATTTGTCTAATATTAGCTTTTGGGAAAGCCCTTGTTTGCTATTATTAATATTGTATTAAGTTCATTATTAAATTACTTCATCTGTGTCGACTTGTGAAAGATATTGAAATCATGCTTGATATCTGCATGTGAAATTGTTAAATCTAGAAAATAATACATTTATTTGATTTTATCTCCCTAGTGAATGAAATGTCCTTGTGAATTGAGTGATGATGAAAGCTCAAAAATTGATCTAGCTGTATTATCACTATCTTCACAAATTGTTTTTATTCACTAGATGTACATTTAGTGAATAAAAACAATTTGTGAAGAAAGTGATTATACTTTAATTACAATTTACTACAATAATCTTCACGTAACTTAAAAAAATATAGTTCTATAGTCTATTGACATTAAACTATTTGAGAATCTCAAGGCTGGCTTTATTACTGCTACCTAGCAAATCTTAGTTCTTAGAGAATTGATTTAAGCAAGTGGTATCATCAACGTAAAGAATCAGTTTAGCACATTTTACGTGGCATGGAATCATTTATATAGATTAGAAATGGCAAGGGACCAAATATTGATTCTTGTGGCACACCGTGTACTGTGTTTAACTCTGCTGATGGCAAGATATGATTCAATAAGACGACTGAAAAACACATTTAGCTCATCAGGCGGTATTGGAATGTTAATATTACCTTTATTTTTGTTAGTTTTAATAAAGGACCAAAGAGTTTTAGGTATGTTATTCGTTTTTTTTTCATTTTTTTTTATTGGCGATAATTCTTACTGATTGTATTCAATTGTTGTATGAACGATTGTAATTTAAATAGTTTACTTCTAGCTCAGGTGATCTAATACTTGCTTTCCTAAGCAGTTACAATGTTCCTCTAATTTCTTTTAAATTTTTTAAATGTCTATATTATGTATATTTTTAATAATGTCTATAAATTTATTAAATTTATATTCAATGCTTTTGTTTGTTTTATCAATAAAATTACAATTTAGATCTTTTAAAATACTGAATAAGTTATAAGTTCCAATTTCTGTAATAGGTCTAACAATTATTGGTTTATTCGCCGGCGGTGTTATAACTAATTCAATCCTAATTTAAGTGTTAATTGATTTTGTAAGCAAGAGGCATAGATGGGTTTGAATTGATGTTCTGGGAATTTCAACAAGATTCTCACGCACTTCTTCGACATTGACGTTTAAACGACATGTCTTTGGACAATTAATATGTTGAGTGTCACCAATTGATCCAGTCTCCCTCAATTTTCAATTAATCTCTTCACAGTTGAAGAAGTTAAAACACCATTCTGGCCATATTTTATAAGAAATTTTCGAACTGTGGCCGCCGAACGTTCAGCATTTTTAAATTATTGTTCAATAATAAAAAAAAAAACACATTTTTTGGTTTTGTAACGTTTCATTTTTTACTAGACCTAAACTAATAGCTGTAAAATATTTTTTTCAGGGTTCATAACAATTTACTGCTTAAATAAAGGAAAATTTAAATCTTGTGTTAATTTTAGGCCACTGTTTATATAAATTTCATGTATATTTCAATAAATGAATTAATTCAATTATTTTATTTTAATTATTAAAAATATTATTATGCTAATTTAAAAATGGCCAGTATTAGTACCAATAGAGACATTATTAGTAATTCAAGTTGCGGAATATGAAAGGTAAGTAAGAGAGACCGCAGTATCGAACAATTCCTGGTCCGTAATACCTTTCTTCCGCGTCTTCACGAAATTATGCATACGTTACCGTTTCGAGGCAATTATCTCCTTACTTAAGAGCCTTAATTTCCACAAATGCCCCGAGGAGAACAATGGCCTACGGTGAGGCGAGCAAATGTAAATATTCATGTATCAGAAAATAACAATGGCAGCGATTATTATAGTCCATTTAGAAAGTGGCCACAGATCTTTTCCTGCAGATACGTACACGTTCGCGTTCGAATTTAGCCGATTGCAGGAAGTTTTTATTAATTAACCACCAGGCCGGTCAGAGGATAAAAAAAGTTATGAATAATAAATGTGAGAATGGGAATCTGCTGGCGGCTTTCTAGGCGGCCATTGTTTGATCATTGCCTCAAAAATTTGTGAAAGAAATTTTATAGATCAAGAAAAAAATTACTATTCATTCGACTATTTCCACTACCTAATGTTTGAAATTATAGTAATTCTTGTAAAAAATATCCCATATCTATTAAAATCAATCCATAATTTTAAAATAAATTTATTATTACAATTGCATGAAATCAATTGCCGATATAAGTAAATTTTAAAGAATATTTAATGCCTTTAATTACTATGTAAATTACGGCTGAATTAATGTAAATTATAATTATTATTAATTGAATTAATGCAAATTATAATTATAATAACTATGAAACAGCGTGGCTTGTGATGCAAATTGTAAGAAACTTAAATGTTTAGTAAATTACCTTATATTAATAACTAAATGATTCAAACTTATTGTTATTGAAATTTCGTTTTTACATCCATTTGTAAATCATGCTTTGAATTTACATTAATTTCGCAATTTTCATTGAAATTTTATTACCGAATATCTTTAAGTAACCACATCGCCAGCAACCCTATGATTATTTCTAGACCAATACAAATTTCCACTAGAATTGAAATTTCACACACACACACACGTGCGTTTTACCACCGTGGACAGGTGATCCCAGAGTGATTTCATGAAACAATACTTTGGCAGGTGGATTCTTTATACACGCTATAAAAAGAATTCGCCCGTGGTCGTCTTCTATTATTATCTAAACGGCGCTGATTATCTCTAATTTATTACATTATGTTTCTATCGATGTATGCATAAAAGGAAGGGTATCACACCCTCCAATTATTTAGTGGAACGTTATATGCAATTTGATGTTTGATCTGCAAATTCGATTGCATCTAATTGCTGCCGAAAGGTGCAATTTCGTGTGCTAAACAACACATGTTTCTAAACGGTGTTTTGCTTTCGCTAATTATTATTTAAGGATAAGTGGAAAATTGCCGGGGCGTTTTCAATTTCGCGATTTTACATTGTGATAACGTTTTGATATCAAATATATAAATAAAATATCTTTATTTTTTACAATATAAATATAAAGTTATAATAGTACACTGTTTAAGAAGTAAATCCTGATTAACCATCTTAAATATTGGTCTTAGGGGTCAATCTGTAGAATTATGCAATTGATTTGCTATACTTTTATTAAAAAATGTACATCAAAACATTAAAAACGATTATTAGAAATAAAAAAGCGCTCCCTGAAGTGAAAACTTCTGCGTCAGTGACTAGGCAGGTCCATTGTGCCTGAAACAAAAAAAAAAAACCGTTACTTTTCTAAAATATATTCAATCAACAACTTTATTAACATAAATTAAACAATGTTGGTATACAGGGCGTTCGATAAAGAAACGCCCAACAACATAACTCTGTTATTTATTGAACGATTTAAATGAATTAAAAACCAAATTAATTGACAATTATATTTTTTTCAAAATTAGCTACTTTCACAAATGATAGTCAACTTAAAATTTTTAAACCGCTACATACACTTTTCTTATTATACTATACTAGACATTATTTTTCTGAATTCATTGATGCCTAATATGCTAATTTAATATCAGAAAAAAATAATAATAAATATTATTCATATGATTTTTCCAATAAACGTAGCGTACCTTGAAAAATAATAAGAACAAGCAAATTTTATTTATTGTAAAGTAATGTCAACCATTTATTATTAGTCTGTATTTCCGATATAATCATGAACAATTATGAGTTAACAGACATATTACAAATTTATTTTTAATGTAATAGAAATTGAAGAATATCAGCACGGATTTATTATTTGCTATTTCCAGAACGGCGAATACCGGAACCTTGTAAATTTAGAATGTTGGAAGATAATTTGAGAAGATATCGAACCTTTAGAAAACAGAAGGGAGAGGAACGACAATTTTGTTTTATTATTAAATTGGATGTTCTACTCAGTGTTTATTATAATCCCAAAATATTTATAAGGCAAATTGCCAGTTATATTACTACTCAAACAGTACTGTTGATGCATTTCTAAAAGAAAACATATGTATGTACCGTAGAACTGAGAATGACCAGGCATTAGAACAAAATGACCGGACTTGGCGAATGGACTTCTGTAATTAATTTCTAAGTGAAGTATGCCAACATCCCATTTTTTTATAACTTTTGCAACTTAATAGGGTTTACTTTCAACAGGATGGGGCACCTTCTCATAATAAATACAAACTTACTAGATACTAATTTTGGAAAGAGATGAATGGGAACTAATGGACATTTTCGTTGACCTGCACGTTTATTTAATTAAAAATCCGGTATAATGAAAAGATTTCAGTTTTTATCAAAATACACGTAAAAACTAAGATTTGATTTCAATAATGTTTCTACATACAGTCCCCAAATATATTGGAGCTCAAAAGTAATGCAACACCTTTTAGAGGTGGTTTAATCCAGCAATAAATATTTATATTTATTCGCCATAGAAAGAAAAAAAGCGATAACATTTTTACTGTTTTATCTCAATTTTTTGAGTACGATTTTTTACACTTATCCGAAAAATAAAGCAATTTAATAATGTTAATAACCAGTCACTTTTTCTACTATGACCCTTTCTGAGCTCTTCAGTATATTGAAAAACCTTACTAAAATGCTTAGAATTCGTGTACTCCGTCGAATCATCAATTAAGTGATTTTCAAAAAAGTCGCATTGTTGGTATGAAAGAGGTGGGCTTTAGTTTGAGGGAAATAGCTCAAAGACTCGAAATTAGACCTTCAACTAAAATGCTAGTGTGGAGAAGATGGTCTGAAGAAAATGACTATCAGCGTCAGAGATGTTCTGGTAGGCCTAGCCAGATTCAACTAGAATGTAGAGCGAAACTTCATTTGTTTAAGTGAGTCCAGATTTTGCTTAAGGTCTCATAATGGACGTAGACGTGACCGTCGATTTCGCGGTAAAAGGCAAACTGTAGAGTTTGCCTTAAAACACCACATAGCCAATACCCCTGACATCATGGTATGGGGCGTTATATGACTTATGAGTAAGTCTCCCTGGTGTTCATTAGGGATAGTCTAACAGCCTAAGGGTACATCGCTGAAGTTTTACAACCTGTTGCAGACATTGAGATTATCCCAAAAGCCATTTTTCAGCAAGCCAACGCCAGGCCGCATACGGCCCGTCAAACCTTGGACTTTCTACAAAATTCCAACGTTGAGCTTTTAGGTTGGCCTGCAAGATTCCCTGATTTATCGCCAATAGAATATGTATGAATTGGAACAACACTTTATCGATTGCCACAGCCACCAAGGACTGTGGGCCAATTGCGCATCTGTGTTCAACAAACCTGATATTAACCACAAGAAGATATTAACCACTTAATTCGGTTTATGAATTTATGTCAGTATTTTTTGTTCAACCTGCACCAAATCGCAATCATTTGTTCTGATACGAAAACTGAACATAAATTTAATACATAGGTATTAAACCATTTTTTCTGTGTTTTGCATTTCTTTCGAGCTCCAGTGTATTTTGAAAAGACCATTTTAGGGTTAAAGTTACAGTCTCAAGTATATAAACGAGCCGTCGAGAGCCGAGTGTAACTCATGCATTTTTGTATTAAGAATTGTTGTATCATCATCCTAGGACGACCAGGACAGAATGAAATGAAAGACGGAACGCGTGTCTGATCCTTCCAATATAGAGCGATGAGTCACAGTAAGCTTTCGATGGCTTGACTATATAAAGCATATGTTCAGCTCAATTCTTCTTAATACTTATGCTCTAAAATATTAAAAAGTGCAACATTTTATATACATATATTTTCAGCAGTTATAAAAATATATTAAGAAACTCAATGTAGAGAGACAAACTTCTTTATTCATCCATAATATAAAATGAGTATTATAATTCATACCGTAGTTCCGCTATCGACCCACGCACTTTTTGCCTAGTTAGTATCTGTTATGTTATGTTGATGAAGATGAAAGTAAATCATACAAAAATGTTAAGAATTGGAAGATTCTAAGAGAGGGATGTTTGAGTTAATGAATTTGTAAAGGATTATGCTTATGTTCTTCAATGGGGATTACTTGGGTATTTTGGTAAAGTAGTGTATTGGGCTGATCGTTCACACCTGTAACTTTCTCAGAATTTGAGGGTGAGAGTTTAGAAAAAAGATTGCATCATAGTCTAATAGAGGTTGACATATAATTGTATTTATAGATATACCTTGTTGTTGGTATGTTAGGTTTCTATAATATCTAGTTCTGTTTTTTTTTTAAATTTTCAACCAATGGATTTAGGAATGGGATTTGAAGAAAAATTTAGGATCGAAGGTAATTTTGAGATAATGACACGTTGTGGATTGTGTGATACGTTTGTTTTGTATGGTGATGCCATATGGTGATGAGAATGCATGATGAAAAGAGAAAAGGTATTATTTATTGGAATTAACGAATTAATGGATAACTTATATTTAACTATCTGGATCTGGATCTAAATTGAGGTTGCTAATGGTGATCAAATCATTGAACAGAGCACTTAGGCCTCACAATGCCCGTTGTGCCCCCCTGACTGGGACAGCCAGTGTTTCCTCAGGGCCAAAGTGGAGTGTTGCCGCCGGACGTGAGGCATCACGAGGGCGACTCAGCCACCAGGTTCCCTTTGTCCTCCCTTACGGGTTTCCACGCACGGCACAAATACGCGGGTAGCCTTGTGCACATCTTCACAACGCGGCTACTGCGATGTGGGGTTGACCTGTTATTCGCCTGGATCCTCATATCATGCCGCATCCCGGCTATCCGTTCAGTACGGAGGGGCCTCCCCGAACAACCGATTCTCGCCCCAACACTCATAGGACCGCTCAAGCCCTCTTACCAACGGCAAGGTTCTACAGGTCCCTGAGAGGGTGTATTTAACTATCTTGACCAGCCCAGGAGTATTCCTATTTTACCCATAATAATCAACAAATTTAACTTACGGATTTACCAAATGAACAACTTTAATATCTTTGTATTTCTATTGCAAATAAATGAATTCTACTTCACGTTCAAGCCGGGAATATATTTTAGTAATCCCATTTTACAGCTGGGCACTTGTGGACATTATTCCTATAAATCATCTTTTAAATTTTTATATTCTTGGACATTTTCTTAGTTTTCTCTGGAGAATCGAAACAAAAAAATACTTACTTTGATAACTTACCAAAAAAACATAAAAAGTGTGCGACAAAATACTCCGGTCTCCGTTATTGTTCCTATAAGAGGGGCAAAGGCAGCCGACTACACCAGAGGAAGAAAACCCTGCCGTGGGACTGGGCAGGACACTTAGAAATACTGCATCAAAACGGCTTTAATAAGAGTCAAGGAGTTTGGACGAAGAATATTAGCCTGGTACACGGATGGTACCAGAGGTACTGGAATAGACATTTATGTCCTTAACCAAAACCACAGGAGCTTCATGGCTCTGAGTACGACGCCCACGATTTTGCAAGCGGAATCGATTGCAATTCATATGTGCGCCATAGAATGCCTGGATAGGCACCCAAATGGCGCCCATATATACATCTGCTCAGATAGCCAAACCGCATTAAAGGCCGTTCGAGCCTATAGTCACGGCTCACGGACTCTCGGGGAATGTCGAACATCCCTCTCGCAACTGGGGAAGAACCTCGTTGACCCTCATGTGGGTCCCAGGGCACGGGGATATTAAAGGCAGCGAAGTTGCCGATGAACTGGCAAAAAGAGGTGCAAATACCAATCCTATAGGACCAGAGCCGTTTTGTGGACTCTCATTGGCGCACAGAAGAGAGATGGTGCAAAAATGGGAAGGGGACAGAAGACGCAAGCATTGGAACAATGTACCAGGTCTACGTCAATCAAAACGACTTATGAAACTGGATCACAGCCACAAGGTGCTTGAACTCACAAGGAATGAGCTAAGAACTTTCACCGGACTCATGACAGGGCATTGTGCCCTCCGAAACCATTTGTGGAAAATGAAAAACTTCGGTAGGGACCGATTATTCCACGAAGAAGGGAGCATTGTCACCCTCAAGAAAGTTACCAGGTTCATGGAGGTCGTTGGACTGACTTGGAAGTGATTGGTTAAAGGTAGAAAAATAGATCTTTTAGGTCGCAGTTCAATAGGGGCTAACACACCTCACTAGCACCATATGTTAACCTAAGCTTAGTGAAAACCTTGTGCATTTGGATTGTCAAAATAAACTTCGCTGTATTAACACTATTAGTTTACTTACAAGATCGGAGAAATTCCACCAATGGAAATTACCGACTAAAGCTACTACTCAAAACCACTTTCAAGACTAATACGCATTTTCTAGTCAGTACTTGCAAAATAATCGCTTTGGAAATTTGCTCAACCAAGCCGTTCTCATTTAATTAATTGGGTACTAATTGAGTACTTCTTAGAATATTACGAGACCTTCGATCTTGGTATTAGAAATGGCGTCGTGTTTGGAAATTTTATTCACGTTGAACGATGTTCATCAAAAATAATACACTTTTATTGACAAACTTTTAACATTCACATTTAAATAATAAATAATGAAAAATGTTTTAGTGTGCTAGTTTCTCAAAAGACTATCGACCAGTGGCCTTTCAGCCTTTCGTACGATGCAACGATGAAATGAAATGAAATATAGTTGAATTAGGATTTTTAAATTTAGAGTTTATACTGAGATTTCTAGAAAGACAATATAAGGATAATATGTGGAATTTGAAAATACTTTTTGAGAATTTTTCTGATTTGAATCGAAAGCGTTCTAGAATGGGGATTACTAAAGTGATATCCTAAAGGAGCTGGTTAGAAGAATTGCGTAAAGGACTAAGAGGATGACGTAGTTTTGTTAGGGTTCGCAGGGATGCTCGCTCGCTAACTTGAATATTGCAGGGGGTTGAATTACTGAGATTGGGATAGAGGGGACAACTATAGTAATGGGTAACAAATAATTTTTATTAATTTTAACAGTTGTTTTAGTATTGATCCCATTATTCTTGTAAGTTAAGTTTAGGAGGTGGCACTTGTGTAATAAGCCTTGATGCCAGACAGAGAGCTTTCTGGACACTCAAAAATCAAGCTGCAGAATCTCTGCCTTCAAGGTGAGATATTTGGATATTTGAGGCAATGATAGTGATTGGAAGCGAAGTTGATCGATGGGGAAAAAAACCAATTTGATATTTGGGGATGTGATTGGTGATTAGAGAGAGGATTTTGTTGAGAAGGGGATGTTCATCGATATTGCTGTAAACTTTGATAAACTGTAGCCTATAAGGGATTTTAGTATACCAGTAAATTTACTGATTTTAACATTACGTTTGCAATATAATCAAGTATATTTTTTTAGAGGAGTATTCGGAGAATGGACTTTTCTTTCAATTGATATATTAAATTCATGGCAACATATCAATATTAACCTTATATCGCTATTAGATTCACAGAAATCGAAAGCAGCTAAAAGAATATTCTTGAAAACGCATTTGTGCCTCCTTTATAGAAAAGAGCTGTGTTATCGGCGCATTGGTATAATTAGAGGTAGGAGGCAAAGCCGAGCCCTTTGGAATATCTGCAGAAATTCTACGCTTATTAAAAATCTATTGATAATTTTGCAACAAAACTTCTTGTTAAAAAGATTGAGTTTAATTAAATATTTAGAAATTATTATTTTTTTTGTGCACGAGGACATGCTAACGTTTTTTAATCAAAAAGCGATCTAAAATGCAATGCATTTTATCACCCTAGAAAACTGATGGAATAAAAACCAATCTGATAGTCCGGTGTGGCTCTTTAGTAATCAAGAAAGACTAAAACACGACGCAGAAGAATACTTTTATCAAGTTTGCGTAAGACACCGAGCAATGCGTTCTTTGAATCTCTTTTATTATTAACAATTGTTATTTTACATTTTTTATTGGTAGTGTTTACTATTTTTGCTTATAAAGCCTTACAAATTAAAAAAAAAACACATTTTTTACACGCTTTAAAGTCGTGACCTAAGAAGAACGACTTTGTTAATAAGGAAACAACCTGTACGTACTTTTAATTGAAACAACCAAAAGCATAATTTCTAGATTTACTTATATGTAGAGAGCGGATTTCTAGCATTATGCTTATCCATAATATTAATAGCATCGAAAAAATTTCTTAATATCTATACGAATCTTGAAGAATGTGATTACTTAGCGTTAAGTTTTTTTGGGCTTTTTTGCTTATTTTGACTTTTTGTGCTTATTTTGACTTTTTATGCTTATTTTCATGCTTTTTTTAGATTTTGATGCTTATTTGGAGCATTTTCTTAAACATTTAAAAAACATTTAATAATAATTTCACGCTGATATTAAATTAATGTGCTAATACAGAGAATTTTCGTAAAAATCTGTATCCCATCATTTATAGATTATATTTGTATTACATATTTTCTTCGTGTCTTTTGACAACATAATTGTTAAAAATCTTCATAATATGATACAATAATTATAATGAATTTTATTATTAATAAATATTAGTATAAATTACCAATTTACAATGGATTCGTTTATAAATAAGTAGATATAATAGACCGTCTCATTATTCAAATAATACAGACGAACGCTTCATAGGAATCACACCTATGATATTCCGGATGTAAACGTCGTTAAAAAATAAATAGGGGCCCCAGTAAGTATTAAATGTAAACAAATTTAAGTGATAGCTAATAATCAGGTGTTCTGCAACCGTATCAATTTCCTTCTCTCGGCAAAAGTACTGATGGGACGACTGACGCATATTTACCGTTTTCGTTAATTTTCATATTCAAACTCGCATTCATAAACTATTGAATTGACATTCCAAAAACTTTGCTTATTTATCAAAAATTACTATATGCGTGAATCGCATTAACCTGGGGAATCACAGATAAATTATATTATATAATTCACATGTATATTTAACCCATAATGCAAAAGGTGAAAACCACAATACAAGAATTAATTAGAGGCTATTCAGAATTAATAAGTGAAAATTATACATTATTTTGTAAGGCGTGTTTAAAAATAGTAAGTTTTATTATAGTTCACAACTGCATCCTAACTAGTCAAGACTTGTATGTAAAACATGTTATAACAACACTACGTCAAGAACGTTTGAAAAAGTTCAAAGCTGAACTAACAAAACAGCACAATTTCACAATCTTTAGCATCATCTTCAATTAAATTCACATTTGTGCAAAATACTTTTACATTCTAATATCCCTTTAAGAAAATTACAAAATAATGCATTTAAATCTTTCTTGGGAAAATATTGTAAAATACGCATTCCCGAGAAAAAATTATGTAGCTCTTAGATACTATGAAACCATACAAAAAATTAAAGATATTATTAACAATAATTATATGTGGTTTGGTATGGATGAAACCACAGACTTGTTTAATTTAATAATATGAGTTTAACATGAAGACATCCGACCAACAGTATTTTGATATATACAAAAGAATTGAAGAAAACTGATATTAACATTATAGCAAAATTCATAAATGATGGACTGACAAGCTTATTTTTGCCGTAGACAATACCAAGTTACAAAATTTTACTAATAATGCATTTTGTGCATTGTACAAGTTTAGCACATGAATAGAAACGAATTTCTGAAACTATAAGAATGAAATTTCCATTTGTAGATTTAATTAAATATGGAAAAATAGTTCTTATATTCTTCTGTGAGTACAATTATAAACCAGTGCTAACAAAATGGGGAATTTGGCTATATGCTACAATGTACTATGCGAACAATTTTGAAGAATTTAATAAGGTTATATACAACTTTCCCGAAACGACAAGCAAATCAGTTAAAGACTGTTAAACAGTTCTTAAGAAACAAGAGCTTCCTTCAAAACAATTGAGTTACATAAAATCGCGTTTAAATTTTGTGAGCAACACAATCAAATCTTTATAAAAGCAGATTCATTTTAGAAAACACCTGCATGCATTGGCCAAGAAATCAAAATAATATCGAAAGAAGTATTCGTTGAAAATGAAGGATTTTTAATATTAAATAAATTAAACTTGATTTTGAATGGCAATTTTCAAATGGATCCAGCTATAATTTAAAATAAAGAGAAGCTTTTCTACTTTCAAAAATTTATTGAGCGTCAGAAGTAATAATTTTTACAATTAAACCCTTAGAACAACATTTAATGATCTACTGTTTTTATGAATAGATTTTAGTTATTTTGAAACGTATACAAAATTACAATTTAATTTTTAAATACTTACATGATATTATATATTGCGTAAAGAAAGTATGTTTATTTTAGTTTAAAGCCAAATTTCTTTGTAAAATATGTTGATAAACGTGTAACATATCAAGAAAATATAGTTTTCTTTAGTGCTTTTTTTTATGCTTTTTTCCTGTTTGTATGCTTTTTTAATGCTTTTTTTCTCTAAATTTTGTGCCTTTTAATGCTTTTTTTAGTGCTTTTTTCGTGTTTTTATGCTTTTTTCCTGTTTTTATGCTTTTTTAATGCTTTTTTTCTCTAAATTTTGTGCCTTTTTAAGTGCTTTTTTTCACATTTTTTAAGCTTTTTTATCCGCTCTCTACTTATATGTAAACAAAAGAATTTATTATTTTTTAACAGTTATAGCTTTATAAATTTACAACATATATAACAAAACCAAGTAACAGTTTCCTCAATCCAATACCTACAAATATCGTTGGAAACACAGAGCTTTCGAGTTTATTCTCATTATATTCAAGATGTAACACAAAATAATTATTATTAATGAAATCTACGTATATTATAGAAACTTTCAATATTTACTTATAAAATACTCAAACCTTCAAGGCAATTTCTTACGATCTTCACTGGACGTTCAAACTATTAGCGCATGAACTTTTACATATCCTTGGATTGGATGTAATTTAAACGAGTGTGCCTAAAAACGAAATCGTTTTCAATTAAAAGTAATAAGTGTTAACACATACACACACAAGCACACTCATACAAATGTACAAGGGGGATATTCGTTAAACATTTATAATAAGCAGTATTTCGACACGACGGAAATGTACAATTTTGTATTAACACGATATTCGTGACACACAGACCTCCGACTTCCGCGTCTGCAATCAAATTCTCTCCTCGGCCGCATCTAACAGAAGAAACTTAAGAAACTAATTGCAGACGCAAACAGTTAAATACACGGGGGCACGTGGTTATAAATTGGATCCACTTTTCACCCCAACACCTGCACACGTCACGATCTTTACTAAAGTAAATTATTAACTGAAATCTAGCAACGAGTTGATGTAAAATAATAGTGAAAACGGTATTATCAAATTTGGATTATGTTTCTTTTTTCAATATTATATAAACTTTTTGATTAAAAATTTGCGATTAATTACGTTTTATTTGCAAGTATATTTATCTTACTTAGAGTAACCATAATGCGTTAGAAATATATTTCCATAATTCTTGATTAAAAGGCTTAGTTTTGTTTCACATAAATTAAGAAAAATGTTTCACCTCGGGTTAAGTAAACAAATCTATTCTATGATATTAATACCAATTTATTAAACCGTTATTTGTTTATATCGAAAATCCCGTCTAGATTTAAAAATATGTATTACTTAACTTATTCTTAACTACTAATTGTATAATAAGTTAATTTTATTTAAATTTGGTTTTGTTCATTTAAACCTTTCCTTATTATTTAATGGAACATCTAGTTGCTTGGATTGATACTCCTTCGTATGGAATATTATTTTTTTATATTTAGCCGTTTTAAGTAACTACATACCTAATATTGTAGTGACTAAGTGAGGTTAGAAAAAAAAATGGAATTTAACAATTAGTCTCGCGTTTAAGTCGCCTTTCGAACATAAAACTAGGAATAATTAATTTTAAATCTACAATGCGAATGAGTTTAAGCTTGAATTGGGTGAATTTGAGTTGTAATGAAGCATAGTAGAGAAAACAGATTGAATGCATCAGACTCTTCTGAATTGTCTTTTAACAAATGTTTATTGTACTTTTTGTTTTGCTTGTTGTTAAAAATATTACATTTTAAGTAAACAATATTTCTCAGTGATGATGTTACATTATTGAATCAAGCCTGATTATTGGCGCGATTTGTTCGAGATTTTTTTTATACAAAATCAAAGAATTTCCTTTTAATAAAAATTTAATTTACACATTAAGTTTTTTAGCTATGTACAGATATACATACATTTATTAAAAAAGGCATATACTTGGCTTTATTTAACTGTGCCCTTAAAAAAATATATTTGTTCTGAATTTAATTCCCTTAAAGTTAACTTCACTCTCTCTAATAATTTTCGCACCAAATATCCAAACATATTACCTTAAAAGACTAACTATTTTTCTTAATATATTAAATTATTAATAATTTAAAAATATAAAAGTATTTCTAAAATTTACAACCTTTAAGACCACAAAACAAATCATTATTTTTCTGGCTAATTCCTCGACAGATATTGAATTATTCAAACGTATTTGCGTAGATTTACAACATTCTACAACGCCCTAAGGACTTTATTACATTTTATTATAAATCATCATAAGGCTCATTAGTAACTACAAACTAATTTATTATACAATTTATATTTTATTTGTACATATATAGCCTAAAAATTTAAATATGGTTTAAGTTTATTTACTATTTATACTCACTAACTTAATCTTTACAGATACATACATACGTGATGTGATGAAATGTTTATAAATGTTGTCAGTGAAGGGGAATTTTTGATTTAAATTAGGATTTCTTCGTAAAAAGTACAAAGTTATTATCTGTCGGTTGAAGAGATTTCTGGAAAATATTTGACGTTCATTGATAGGAATAATAGAGGTAGCATCATATAGGAGTTCATTAGAGAAATTATAGTTATTGTTCTTAGGAAAAACGGCTCGGCAACTTGGATATTTTGTATGGTGGGCTTGCAGGAATTACAGAAAAGGACATTACCATATTTTTATAAATATTTCATCCCTTTTATATGTTAAGTGCCTGAATAATTTAGTTCTAGTTCTAATTTTATGTATATTTTTTAAATAATTTGTTTTTATGTATATTATTTAAGAAAGAAGACCAAAGGTAAATAATCAGTTATCAATTAATAATTTTTGTTTTGTTTGATCTTGTCTGCTTTAAATTTTTTTTTGATGTACGGTAATGCCAAGGTATTTTATGGATGTAGAAGGAAAAACAGTTGTTTAAGAAATTTAAACATTGTGCAAAGAATTATTATTACGATTATTATAGAGAAGGAGCTAAGGTTTTTAAGAATTCTTTTTGATTCGCGAATTTGCAAACAGTATTGAAAAGTCAATAAGCGGAATAAGGTATTTTAGACCTTAAGTACTGTGGGTGCATAGGAAATTAGGGCCATATCATCTGCAAATGATACGTTATATTTGGAGGGATTAAAGTAAAGAGCATACGAATTGTAAATATTGAAACAGAAAATTTTGTAGATTGATGGAGATAAAGGGGATTCTTGAAGTAGACTTTGTGCAGGGGCAAAAGAAGGGAAGAAATTGTTGTTAATTTTGACTTTTGAGAATGTGATTATATGAGTGGAAATTTTTAGGTAGGTAAGTAGCATTTGTATAATAAACCTTGATGTAACCGGTGCGTTATATAAACGCTTTCCTATTTTTTACATTTGTCCTCATATGTCACCATTAATGAGATGTTTATATAAAATAAAATAAATAAATAGACGGTAAAATATATTTTTTGTTGAACTGTAAGAGGTGTTTATTTTACATTCGTGTTTATATTATACCCACTTTACTCTTTTCGTTACAAATATTCCTCAGCTTTCTTATAAACACCACCAGATAAAGACGTAATTTTTACTATATTTTAGAAAAATTGTGTATAATAGAAATGCCGAAAAGACGCTTACAAGGTGAAATTATAAATGAATTGGACAATAGTGACGATGGATTTTATATGGACTTGTATGATAGCGAAAACTTAGGTAGTGATAGAGATAGTGACAGAGACAGTGACGAAGAAAGTGATATCGTAGTAAATAAAATAAGGGGAACAATACCTATAGCAGCAAGTTCCAGCAGCAGCAGCGAAGAGGATATAACTGAAAGTAGAGATAATTTCGGACCATGAGAGCACGTCACCACACAGGATACCGTATCACTTCCGGTGATAAAACTGAAGGGCCAAATGTTCGTGGTAACTGTACGAAACTGATTTTTAAAACTTTTCTTTACCGACGAACTTATTGAAAAAATAGTAAACCAGACAAATAATTATACTCGAAATAAAATTGCACGTAAAAGATTGTCAAAACGCTCTACATGGCACTCGTGGGTTGTTGTTACTGTAGAAGAATTTACGGCCTTTCCTAGGGTTGTCCTGAATATGGGCACAATAACGGTTTCGAACCTACAAGAATATTGGTCACAAAATTTCAACGCCAAAATTCCTTTCTTTGGCAGTATAATTAGAAGAGAACGGTTCTTACAAATATTTTGGATGCTTCACTTAAACGAAAATGATCCAAGCGACCGAACTCTTAGAGCTCGCACAAAGAAAGTAATTTTTTAGATTACTTGGATGAACGTTTCAATGAACATTTTTTTTATCTAGAGAAATATCTGTAGATTAATCAGTAGTAGGATTTAAGGGAAAAATACGTTTCTTAACTTATAACTCATTCAAACCCACCAAATGGGGAATAAGAATATATGTGATGGCAGATGCTAATACAGGGTATGTATATTCTATTTTGCCCTATTATGGAAGCTTGACTTCGGAAGATTTAGTAGGTTCCGATCTTTCGGTAAGTACAAGAATTGTCCTGCAACTTTGCCAAAATTTATTAGATAATAATCCTGGTTCTAAGGGATATCACCTGTTTACGGATAGATACTACACAAGCTTGCCACTTGCACAAAAACTGCTAAAAGTAAATGTGTACTTAACGGGAACTATACACACTAACAGAAAATTTATATCCGACTCAATCAAAAAACCGAAATTGGCCGAAGACAAAACGTTTGCGTATAGATCAGATAATTTGCTATTATTGGCGTGGAAAGACAAAAGAGTGGTGACTGCACTAAGCAGCTGGGACGTTTCAGGTACCCAACCAATAAGTAGAAGAGTACGTGGTGGCAACATATAAGTTATAAATAAACAAAAAGTCATTGTTAATTATAATAAATATATGGGTGGGGTAGATAGAGCGGATTTTTTTTCTGCTTCATAATGTTTCCTGAGAAAATCTTTGAAATGGTGGCGGAAATTATTTTTCTGGGGACTCAAAACCTCTAGTGTAAATACATGTTTGCTTTACAAAATAATACAACGTCGCAAAACCAACGACCTATCATCCATCTGAAGTTTGTTCGTGAAGTAGTTGACGAAATGACGCAAAACTATCGGCACGGATACCAAACTACTGGTAGGCTTTCTACATCGGACAAATAAGATAGATTAAATGGCAAATTGCACATTTTGCGCAAAAATTAAAGAAAAAAGGATTGTTTGGTGTGTTCTAACCGGAAAGTGAGAGGTGGGAGACGTGAAACAAAATATATTTGCAGCACATGTTCTCGCAAACCAGGACTACATATTGGTGAATGTTTTTAACGTTATCATACAATACAAAATTATAAAATGTATTTTTTTGTTTAGTTATAGACTTACTAGGATTTTATTACATTATTTTTTTTTAAATTATATTTTGTTTAGTTTAGCTTTTCATTATTTGTCAATGTGTGCCTTATATTTATCCAGTGTTAGTTATGTCAGGTATATTATGTTATTTATTTTGACCAGTTTCTTTACCTCTTAATAGGGGCTGACGATTCATCAATTTTTTTTGTTAATCTTAGAAAATAAAAATTTATATAAGTACTTGATAGATTTTCAACTATACTTGACCAAGAGAAAACGTTTTTTTTGCATTTTATAATTTTTCCTACTAAATCTTTACGATGGCATGTAATATATTACCGTAAAAATGTCTTTATCTTGATAAAATATAAAAAATAATTCCGAGTTGATAGATAGTTTGTTTACATATTAATACGAGTGCAAAGGGTTGAATACCAAGCAATGCAATGGCCAGTGACTTACCTTCAATGTCTTCTTGTGTAAAATTTCCGTCGATTTTGAACTGTCGTTAAATTGAAAATATCCGTTGTACTAGTCATTAACAAATTTAACGGTTGGTTGATTAAACTAAGAGACATTTATTTTCTGTCTAGATTTTTTTACCTTTTGAGCAATTGATTTTTCTGCAGGTATTGATCCAAGTCTCCTATATTCGGTAATTTGTTTTTAATGCCTTTATTCAGTTTGTTAAATTTTTGACAAAGTTCAGAAATACCCTTCAGTTAAATGTCTCTGTAGATATGTCTTTTATATTTAAAATGATATTTATAATATTGTTTTTTTTTTATTTGAATAGTGTTTTGTTTAATTGATTTGTATAGGATGTCATTGATTTGGTTGATGAAGTCAAGGTTTATATTAGGATTAGATATATTGAATTTTTAAAAGACTGCGTTAATGTTTTCTATGTCACATTTGGTCAAATTATATATTAGGCAAAGAATTTGTTGTGGGAGATTAGATAGGATTTTTGTTTAATTATTGGCTAGATGGATCTGGATCTGGATTGAGTTTGCCAAGGGTGATCAAATCATTGACCAGAGCACTTAGGCCTCACTAGGCCCATTGTGCCCCCCTGACTGGGACAGCCCTGCGTTGTTCTATCACTCATTTAGCCACCCAAGGTGGCGAGCAAAGGACAGCACAACGCTTGGAGGGTTATCCCTTATGTTGGCCATGCTCGGCCAGAGCTCCCCTAGCATGGATTCTCTAAGGTGGGCGAGAGCCGGGCAGGTGGTTAACACATGTTCCACTGTCTCGTCCTCTTCTTCACATGCTCTACATATGGGGGTTTCCACCAGTCCCATAGTAAACAAGTGTTTCCTTAGCTGACAGTGACCCGTAAGGATACCTGTGATAAGACGCAGATTCCCCCGGGATAGTCGCAAATAATATTCAGGTGTTTTCAGATTGGGTGAGCGTATTGCTTCCTTGGCCTGTCTGCAGCCTGAGGTGTTGTCCCAACGTTGTTTTAGCATCTTGAAAGTATTTTGTTTGAGGATATCAGTGAGGCATTTCGGGGTTGGCGCGATCGGAGGCCCGTCCGTGGTATCACTGAGAACCGATCCAGCTCGCGCCAACTCGTCTGCCTTGCTGTTGCCTTCTTCATTATTGTGTCCCTTGACCCAGCGCAGCTCAATACTGTTTGATTGTGCTGCTTGTTTAAGGGTGTTGTGACATTCTTTTACTAGTGTTGAGGTGATCTTGTGACTACTCACTGCTAGTATTGCTGCCCTACTGTCTGTAAGGATTTGGATGTTCCTATCACGGATGTCTCGGTGTAGGATTTCTTTCGCCCCTTGGATGATGCCAACGATCTCTGCTTGTAGAGTAGTTGTGTGCTGCTCTAGGGGTATAGCCAATGAGAGGTCCATTTGTTGCGAGTAAATTCCCGCCCCGGATCCTCTTTTGGTTTTAGAACCATCGGTGTAAATTCGGAGGGTTTCCCCACCCTCTACACTCCCGGTTCCTCTTTTTATCGATACATTATAGGGTCTATTGAAGACGTAGCAGGGTGGCAAATTGTCTGTCTTCCTTCCAAGGAGGGGTGTCTTTTTGACAGCCTCCTCTAAAAGGTGACAGTGTCTGCCAGCCCTGCCTCCTTTGTACCAAAGTCCAACTGAGTTTAGGCGCAGTGCTGCCGCCGTGGCCATCTCCTCTACGTATAAGTCGAGAGGTGGAAGGCAGAGCATTGCTTCCATTGCTGCAGTGGGTGTTGTTCGCATTGCTCCGGTCGTGCTGAGGCATGCTATCCTTTGCAACTGAGTAAGCTGCTTTGCTGAGGTTTTCTGTCTGGCTCTGGGCCACCAAACCAATGCTCCATAGATTAGCATTGGTCTTACTACCGCTGTGTACAGCCAAAGTGCTATCTTGGGAGATAGCCCCCATGTCTGCCCCACAGCCCTCCGGCATTGCCAGAGGGAGACGCATGCTTTTTTACATTTCATTTTGAGATGTGGTTCCCACGTCAGCTTGCCGTCGAGGATCACTCCCAGGTATTTGACCTCTGACGACAATGTCAACTGGGTGTTGAGGAGCATAGGAAGCTTTAGCTTACCTAGTTTCCTTTTTTTTGTGAAGAGGACCATTTCAGTCTTTGACGGGTTTATAGTCAGAGACTGGTCGTTACACCAGTATTCGATTATTTTGAGGGCTTCCTGCATCAAGCTGCATAGCACCGTCTCAAATCTGCCTGTTAGCAGGATGGTTATGTCATCTGCATATCCTATGGTGTGGAAGCCATTATCGTTAAGTCGCCGCAGTAGGCTGTCAACAACTATGTTCCACAGGAGTGGTGAGAGTACTCCACCCTGTGGGCAGCCTTTTGCAACGATCTTTCTGACAGTGGTATTTCCTACATTTACTGTGACTGCCCTATTCTCCAGCATGCTTTTGATCCATCCACTAACTGTGAGGTTCACACCATGCGTGGAGAGAGCAGTTTCTATTTTTCTGAAGGTCGTTTTATCGAAAGCACCTTCTATGTCAATGAACACGCCCAAGGTGGACATTTTGTTGTCCAGCGATCTTTCGATTCGGTCTACAACAGTGTGCAGAGCCGACTCCGTTGATTTCCCCTGAGTGTATGCATGTTGGTTAGCGTGGATCGGATTCGTAATCAAAGCCGTCTCGCGAATTAATCTTTCGCACAATTTCTCTAACGTTTTCAGGAGAAATGACGTTAGACTAATTGGGCGGTGTGATTTGGCTAGTGTATAATCTATACGACCAGGTTTCGGTATGAAGATAACTTTTACTTCTCTCCAAGCTAGAGGGATGTATCTGAACGCAATACATGCCCTGAAGATTTTGGCTAGGTGGGCTGATAATATGTCCAGCCCCCATTGGAGGAGGGCCGGGAATATACCGTCCAAGCCTGGCGCTTTAAATGGTGAGAAGCTTTTGATTGCCCAGGTTATACGTGTCTCTTCCGTGAGGTGATCTGCCACCTCCCAATCCTCCTTGGAGGGGTTTGAGGGTGTGGGTTCTGAGCAACCTTCATCGGAGGTGTTCGTACATCCTGGGAAATGGGTGTTGATGAGAATCTCAGCTGCTTCCGAGAGGTTAGAAGAGTAACTTCCATCCTCTCGTTTTAGGCAACCTGGTTGTCGTGAGGGATCCTTTGAGAGGATCTTTTTGAGCCTTGCAGCTGCCGAGGTAGTTTCAACCTCCTCACAAAAAGACCGCCAGGCTGCCCTTTGTTTTTGCCTTATTAGTTTTTTGTAGTCTTGTTGGATGTTTTTATAGACCATCCAGTCCGACTGTTGTTTAGATTTCTTTGCTTTGTTAAAGGATTTTCTCGCAGCTCTTCTGAGATGGTCGAGTTCTCCGCACCACCAAGGTGTGGCGTTCTCGGAGTCTTCCACCTTTCTCGCAGGGCAGGAGTCCTTATATGCTTTTATAATGGAGTGTTGAAGCGTATTTACATAGGCTTCAATGTCTTCCATTGTATTAAGTTGGCCGGTAGCTTCGCAAGTTCGCAGACTCCGCGAGAGGTTGTCTGTGTAGGCATTCCTATCCGTTAGTCTTGGGTTGCGAAGGTAACGTGTTTTCTTACCGGTTGTATGTTTTAGTGTGTATTTGATCCACCTATGATCTGACATTGAAACCGACGGTGACACATGCCAGTCGTGGATTTTGTTTGAGATACCGCTAGTCGCCAATGTAATGTCTATTACAGTTTGGCTCCGAGTTGTCACGAACGTGGGTTCAGAGCCTCGGTTTAGTATTTCTAAATTGTTACTAATGATAAATTCATGTAGTGACTTACCTCTGTTGTTGGTGTCCACGCTGCCCCACATGATATGGTGTGCGTTAGCGTCGCAGCCAATGACGAGGTGAAGTTTCTCCATCTCACAGTGTAGCACGAGTTGCTCCAGCCCCCTG